>CAUYSK010029540.1:0-53880 GCA_963575035.1 Avahi laniger | reverse complement strand
GCTGCAACTGTACTCATCTTCTTCTTCTCCATGGCCATTCTAAATATTTGACTGATATACAATGGCCTTACTGGTGTCATTTAGTACAACATGAACAATTTTGTGGGTTGACAATTCACTAAGTGTCCATTGCTGATTTCCTTAAAATGGTAATAGATTTTTCATTTTCTTTTTCTTTTTTTATTTCAGAATATTATAGGGGTACAAATGTTTCGGTTACATATATTGCCTTTGCCCCACCTGAGTCAGAGCTACAAGTGTGTCCATCACTCAGAGTGCACACAGCACCCATTAGGTGTGAATATACTCATACCCTCCACCCCTTTCCCACCTGCCCAACACCCAATGGATGTTCATATAAGTGTTGATCAGTTAGTACCAATTTGATTGTGAGTACATGTGGTGCTTCTTTTTCCATTCTTGTGATACTTCACTTAGTAGAATAAGCTCCAGCTCTAGCCAGGACAATACAAGAGGTGCTAGATCACCACTGTTTTCTGTGGCTGAGAAGAACTTCATTTCTGAAGGAAAACATATCTATTAAATTCCTCAATCAGTTGCTGTCTCAAGACTTTCCAGTCCTTATCATAGAACTGGTTCACTTTGATTCGAAAGAGTGGGATTTGTTTTTTTTTTTTTTTTTTTTTTTTTTCGAGACAGAATCTCACTCTGTTGCCTGGGCTAGAGTGCCATGGCGTCAGCCTAGCTCACAGCAACCTCAAACTCCTGGGCTCAAACGATCCTTCTGCCTCAGCCTCCTGAGTAGTTGGGACTACAGGCACATGCCACCATGCCCAGCTAATTTTATCTATATATTTTTAGCTGTCCAATTAATTTCTTTCTATTTTTGGTAGAGACGGGATCTCGCTCTTGCTCAGGCTGGTCTCAAACTCCTGAGCTCAAACAATCCTCCCGCCTGGGCCTCCCAGAGTGCTAGGATTACAGGCGTGAGCCACGGCGCCCGGCCACTATTCTGATTTTTAAAACCACTAATTCTTTTTGTCCATTTTATTTTCTGTTTGTTGGGTTTTTTGTTTGTTTTTTTATGTAGAAATGGGGTCTCACTATGTTGACCAGGCTGGTCTTGAACTCCTGGGCTCAAACTATCCTCCCACCTCAGCCTCCCAAAATGCTGGGATTATGGGCATGAGCCATCATACCCAGCCCCTTTTTGGTATTTATTTAAACAAAAATCGTGTGGTATTGCTTCTTTTATGTGTGGCTTTTTTTTCAACGTGAGAGCCGTCTGTGTGGTGCAGAGCCGTTATTGTGATTCTGTTCTTTCACATTGCTGTACAAATATCCTACAGATTATCCATTTCACTAATCGCAGACATTTGGGTTGTTTCCCATTTTTGGCCATTACAAATAATATTGCTATGAACATTATTTTATGTGACTCTTGATGCATCGCGTGTGCATGTCTGTTGGGCACATCTCTGTGTATCCGCATGAGTAGAATTGCTGCTGTTGAGTGCACTTATGTCCAGCATTCTAACTGTTGTCCAAAGCGGTCCTGTCAGTTTGAGTTGTGGTTACACCACATTCAGGTTTCCCAGCTGCAGCACTATTGACATTTTAGGCTGTCCTGAGCGTTGTGAGATGGTTAGCATCATGCCTGGCCTCCGCCCACTGCATGCTGGCAGTGTGCCTCCCAATTGTGACAGCAGGAATGTCCCCAGGTGTTGCCAAATTGCCCCCAGTGGAGATCCATTGCTCCGCGTGGTTGGCCGGCACTCTGGTGGTCTGTAAATTGTGCCTTACTGGTGGGTTTACGGAGAGAGCTCACTGTGTTGCTTTGTTTTACAGTTCCCTGATGGCTGATGAAGTTGCTCGCCTTCTCATGTACTTCTTGGCCCTTTGACTGTCCTCGTCTGTGATGGCTTTTGTCCATTTTTTCCCTATTGGATTGTATGTTTTCTTACTGGTTTATAGGTGTTCTTCATTCAGGTTCTGAGTTGTTTTCTACCTATTTGTATTAAAAATACATTTCCTATTCTGTAGCTTGCTTTTCTCACTCTCTCAGTGGCATGTTTTGATGAACAGAAATTCTTACTTTTAAGGTGGTCTAGTTTATCAGTTTTCTCAGGTTGGTGGGTTTTTTTGACTTCTATTAAGAACCTTTTCCAAGGTCATGAAAATATTCGTGTTATTTTAGAAGTGTTGTTTGCCTTTTACATTTGATCTTCAGTACACCTAGAAATGTTTTTCTGTACATGTTGTCAGGTGTAGGATCAATAGTCATTGCTTTTTTCATGTGGTTATTTGTGTGACCAAGTACTATTCACACTGTAACACACAGGACATTTGTGTTAAATCCCGTGTCTGTGTGTGGGTCTGGCTGAGGTGCTTGTTCAGCCTTCACACGTACGTGCTGTCCTGGTTGTATGTACTTTATAAACTTAAGTATTTGGTGTAGTGTAAATTCTCCTGGTTACCCCCAGCCTTTGTGTTTCCCTGTAAGTTTCAGAATTACTTTATCAATTTCTGGAAAAATAATTATATCAGAATTTTGATTGGGATTTTATTGTGTCTCCAGATAAAAATAGATTTCGAGTCTGTTGATACTTCTGATCAGTGAACATGATATATACCCTTCCACTTATATAGTTCTTTAATTTCTCTCAATGTTTTGTTGTTTTCGGGGTATAGGACTTACAGCTCCCATTGTTAGAGTTAGTTATTCCTATGTAATTGGTACTTTTTCTGGCGTCCTTATAAAGAGTATTGTTATTTATGTATTTATCCTTCAAAGCTAGGAGTGAAAGGATATCGTTTTATACGTTCTCTTCTGTAATTATCTGTGCCTGCTGTGTAGAAATGGCTTATCATTTTAATCTGGTTGCATAGTACATTTAAACTGGAAATTCAGCCTCGTAGCCTAGGATCGTACTTTCATTAGTTCGTTCTCATTCCCTCCACCTTGAATTCAGCTCCAGAAAACCATCAGCAAATTGTGGACTGACATATATTATTGGTTTTTGCTGCTTTTGATTTGTTAATCTTGACAATGCCGTTGGCAGGGTAAGTGGGAGACCAGCTGTCATTTCATTAGATGAGAAGGGTGGGGTCTACCTTCTGGTTCAGGGAGGTGGCACAGACCAGGACCAAGCATGCCCCTTGGAGTCAGAGGACCGGCTTCTTGTCTTAGCTGCTGGCACAGCTGAACTCTAATCTTAGGAGAATCACTTAATCTTTCTGGGCCTCTTTTCAAATGAGGAGGTTAATCCTTGCCTGCCTGATCTCACAGAATATATTGGGGCTGCTGTGTGAGAGCATTTTAAGCTCTGTTCGCACTGGAAGAACTCCATCTGATTAGGGCTGTGAGCTCTTTTCTGTGTTCTCATCTCCCTCTGCTGAATGAGTTGCTAGTGGTTGCTGTTTGATGTTAACATGTCGAGGAAAGAAAAAAAGACCTTCCTCTTCCACAGAGGTGTCACTGACTCTGTAGTGTGAGAGAGAAAAGATTCTTTGGTTTTCAGAGCAGGGTCAAGAGCAGGGGTTTTTTAAATCTGAACATAGCTCATACTTATCAAGAGGGGGCTTCGTCTCACCAAGGGAGGCCGGAGGTTGTTCGCTTTCCACAGCCTTTTCGGGCCACAGTGGAATCGCAAGTTCACCAGCAAATACTCTTCTAGACTCAAAGTGGCAGTCAGTCCACAAGGGCCATTTGTTCAGAATGTCCCTGTGTTTAGTGGCGTATCAAGGATACATTCACCTGAAAATAACAAGAAACCTGACTAACAACTGCTTAAACAGTTACGGATTTATTTTTTCAAATAGCAAGAAGTTGCAGTGTCAGTGGTTGCTGATATTAGTTCATTTGTTCAATGATGCTCTGAACGACCCAGGTGCTTTCAGATTTTCTCTTCTGCCACTCTTTGCTTATTGGCTTTTCATCTCGCTGTGGCCTCAGTTGGAAGCTGCAGAAGCCACTTTGAAGCCGCAGCGTCTGCATTCAGGGTAGTAAGACGAGGAGACGGAGGCGGAGCTAACCTGTCTGTCCCTTGTAGCAGGAAAAGCAAGAGCCTAACCAGAAACTCCTAGCAGACTTCTGCCTGCCCTGACTTTGCATACTGCTCCTGCCAGCTCGGGGGTGGGGCAGCCGCTGTGGAAGAGGCATAGAAAGGGGGCTGGGCATGTCTGTCAGATTCGCCAGGGAGCTCCTCATTCAGCCTTCTCTGAGTAGAGAATTAAATAGTGTGACATTAGTGAGGAATCGATCACTAATCTCACAATAGAGTGGAAAAAAGTTGTGTTTGGGTAGTCTAGATAGGGTGCCAGGCCATGCGGTTTGCTTTAGTCTTTGGTTTTGTTTTTCTTTAAAAGCTGATTACCTTCATATCGTCTTTCTTATCCGGCTTACTGCCACTTGCTTCCTTTCCTGTCATTTTCTTATTAATAAACCTAGATATTTCTGATGTGGAAAATACATCAGGAATAAAGTTGTAGGCTGCTGAGCATTTAGAGCTAACTTTTGGTTCAGAATTTGTGGGTGTTTTGCATTTAATCTCTATGCTACTTTATTGATTTCAGACAGAAAAGGCATTTTCTAAACACGTTGGTCTCCTTGTTAAATGTTTGTTACTTAAGCACAATGCAAAATATACCCAGGTTTGTACTACCTGTGAGCAACCAGCTAGAGTGGAGAGAACAGCCTATTCCACTGGAATGCTGAGGTCCACACGATATTGTAGGCCTTGACTTTTCCTGTTGGAACTTTCTAAGTTGAGTTTATACCCTAAGAAGAGTTCAGTGGACAGTATTCCACCATTTTTTGGTAACTGGAGGATCCCTGAGCATGAGCCTAAAACAGTGCTGTCTGGCACAGTAGCTAGCAGCCACATATGTGGTCATTTAAATTTAAGTTTAGATTAATTACAGTTGAAAAAATTAAAAATTCAATCCCTCAGTCACATAAGCTACATTTCTAGGGCTTAATAGCAGCGTGTGGTGACCATATTAGCCAGCACAGCTTTAGACTGTTCCCATCATCACAGAGAGTCCTTTCGGATACTGCTGGTCTGAGAGCTTGGCTTCACTTTCCCAGGAACCGAATTGCAAGTAAAGTTCCTTTTGTTGTTGTTCTTTTTAAATTTTATTTTATATGCGAAGAGCTAGCATGGTTTCTTTCACTGAGCGGATGCCTCGGATGATCCATTCCGGGAAGATCACTTAGTCCAACATAATGAAACCGGTGTCGTCCGCACTGACAGAAGCCCTGGCGGCCCGTAGCAAGGCCACATTGCCGAGCAGGCGCGACGAGCGAGAGCCGGGCCAGACTGTCACGGGTGGCTCTGGCAGAGCTGCTGGTGACCCATCTTGCTTTCAGGAGAACAGTGAGGCAAAAGGGCAAGTTCTAGTACAGATTATTTTCTTCTGATTTGTACCTTTTCACAACAAAGTAAATTAAAATAAATTTCAATAAATCAAGGCCCCCATCTGTGGTTTTTATTGTAGGGTGAATTTTGTGCACATTTCCTAAAACTTTCTTTGCAACTGTCATTTTGTTTTGGTGTAAATGCAGAAGGGTCTGGAGTGGGCTCTTTCTGGCTCTCTGAGGCGCTGACTAATGGTGAGCAGGGTCAGATTCTGGTCTGTAGGGCGCTGGTCCTGTAGGCTTGGCCACTGGTCCCACAGTGCGGAAAATTTTTCTTGCACATCCTCCTCCCTTTTTAAGCCTTTTAGGAAAAATAAAACATAGGAGGAAAAGACATGTGAAACTGGAATTCTATAAAATCTGAGCACTTGTAAAAATGGAATTCCAAATACTGGTGTAAGTATGAAAAGTCTTTTAAAAAGAAGACAGAATTATTGAAGGTGTCCATGCAACAGTGTCGCCACTGCTGCCCCACTCTGCGCTGTCTCCGCTGCTCTGTTACTCCCCCCCACCTCTAATGTTTGCCTGTTCTTCGTTTGCTAGTCAGATTTCTTCTTTTTTGGGAGCATCTTCTACTCATGAATGTCTTTGGTGTTTTATTGGGAAAGTCAGCCTGTTCTTGCCCTTGGTTTCTTCTTTCTCTGTGATCATTCAAAGACGAAAGATGATAGAGTTTCCCTAGTGCTCGACTGCAGTCACGTCCCTCTCCTCCGAGGGCAGGGCACAGGGCGTACTTGGAGGACCTGCTGTGTTCAGGAGCCCTGGGAATATGAAAGAGCAGCCCTGGCTCGGTTGCTGGGTTGGTATTGTTTGTGTCTCTTTTGATTGGGCAAGGGCAGCGAAAGATTAGGTACACTGGGCCAAAGCAATAATGTGCTAAGAGCTAATTTATAAGAAAATGAAGTTCTAGATGATCAAAGTTAGGCTCACGAAAAACTAGCTGACATTTTCCTTCCTTTGTTCCCCCCATCAAAGAAATCTGCCCTTGTGCACTTTGGCCCTGTGTAGAGTCAGCACTGTGCCTGGATGGCACCGTGCCCCGGGCACTGGGCTGTGCCTCTCCAGCCTGCCTGTGGCTGCTCCGTCCTTGAGCTCGATTCTGCAGGGTGGGAAGCCCAGGTATCTCATCTCCTCTGTCGGTTGTGTCAGACGCTAGATGAGTGTTTTGCTATACAGGTTCCTACTAGAAACTAGAGGATCAGTGTTATATACTCACTCAGGATTCTTTGTGCCACCATCCTCTCCTTGGTTGTCCCTTATCTGCTGCTCTGAGCAAGCAAATTAAGGAATCTAGTTAGGTGCTCTCCAGGAATACTGTAGGGACCTCAAATTCTGGCTGCGTTAGAGGTTAGAAACTTCTTTGCTCTTGGTTTTTTTATTTCTTTAGTTTTTTTAGCTCCATTTTCTTTTCATAACTTTATAAAAGTCGTCATTTTTAAATGAAAATCATTTTCCCCCCTAGATTCAGAATATCAAACAGATGAACAGTGCTCTCAAAGAAAAACTTGATGGCGGAATAGAGCCGTATCGACTTCCCGAGGTAGGATTATGTTGACATCATCTCAGAAGTCATACCCAAGATTTTCGTGTTTAAGAATTTAATATCTGTGTGATACATCTCTTAGAACGAAGGGTATATGTACATAATTTTATAAACCTAATTGATGTTAAAATTCTTATGTGAGAAAAAGAAAGGTTGATTAAACCTTAATAAGAATATACTCACCTCTAAATGTAATGTGCTAAAATGACTCATTTTGCATATCCAGGTCATTCAGAAATGTAACGCACGTTGGACCACAGAAGAGCAGCTCCTCGCCGTGCAAGGTAGGGAAAGTTCTCCCTACAGAGAGCTTAGGGCAGCGGTAGGTTACAGGGACAGTGACGTCCCTCTGCTCGTAGCACCTCCTCCATGTGGAGCAAATTCTCGGAGGAGGCTGTATTCTCCTTTGGGCTGTCGTTTCAGCCAAGTCACTGCATCGCCTTGGACTTGACTTTTCTTTCCTGTTTCTCACAAGTTCTCAAAATTAACCTGGAAGCCTCAGTTTTCAAAAGGTGTATTTCGCTTTATTAATAGCAGTTACTTGTGACCTCTGAATAGTCAGGAAGTACACCACCAAAAAGAAGCATATTGGTGTGATGTTAAGGTTGGAGGTGTTGGAACCTGGAGATCCTGCAAAGATGAATGCAGAATGCCCAGCACATGGGGAGTTGTCGGGTGACGTGTGCTGGGAAAACATTTCTAAATGGCAGGGTCTTGCCGAACTTCTCTGAACAGTCACCTGCAGAATATACCTAGAGCTGACTACCTACCACCTTTTCCCATTCTTTTATAATACGCTAAATTAGTGTCTGCTGTTAAGACTTTATATATTTTCTTATCTGGGTAAAGAAATAAGTCTCAGTTGTCATTTTTAAAAATTGTTTTTCTCTTTTATTGAAAAAAAAATGCTTTCTTACATCCGTAGCCATCAGGAAATACGGCCGAGATTTTCAGGCAATCTCAGATGTGATTGGGAACAAATCAGTAGTACAAGTGAAAAACTTTTTTGTAAATTATCGACGCCGCTTCAACATAGATGAAGTTTTACAAGAGTGGGAGGCAGAGCATGGTAAAGAAGAGACCAACGGGCCCAGTCACCAGAAACCTGTGAAGTCCCCAGACAATTCCGTGAAGATGCCTGAGGAGGAAGATGAGGTGAGTCTGACGCAGGACCACCTCTACCCCGCCAGCCTCGTGCCTGGTGTTCTGGCCAGTGTCTGAAGCGGTGACTTTTCTCAGCTGTAGAAATACTTTTAGGTTTCAGCTGTATCAGTAACTTCTCTTTTACCTGTAAGTCCCGTGATGCAAGTGTGTTGACTCCAGTCAATTCCTGGTCACTGGATATTATTCACGTTTTAGTTTCTTGGTAAAGTCTTTATTCCTTCCTGGTTTCTTCCAACCACAAAACATTCCACATTATCAATACAGTAAAATCTGTCATGAAACGGTAAGTTGGAAGGGCCTTGAGGAGTGTCAGTAAAGCTCAGTCGTATAACGTGTCGTCACATCACCGTGAGGCCCGTGAACTTACTGGGTGAGTCTGCACAGCCAGGCAGGAGCGCCTACAACCCGTCCCTGCTGTCCACGTCGTCCAGCCTTGGGTACTCTTCGGGGCTGACTGGCCCTAAATGTTGTTGAGGACGATTTTGTGGCGGCAGGAACTTCTAAGATGGTGGCTGACATTCTAGTGATTTCCGGAATGGCAGCACTGACCTCATCTGCCTAGTCAGCTGAGATTAGGCAGGAAGATTACTCGGGCTGCAGAGACCATCTGCAGCCTCCCTGCTCCCTGTGCCAGGGTTACTGGCCGTTTCCCCATCTGTCCGGTCCCACCCCTCATCTCTGCCCCCCCCTCGCAGAGCAAGCGAGCATGGGGCTGGGCAGAGGAAAGAGTTCAGTGCCAGTCACTTTACATCTGGATCTGTTCACTGAGGGGTGTCACGTCCAACCGTGTAGTGAGGAAAGGGCTTGTGCCAAAAACGACAGAGTTAGAGATAGTCCCACCTAAAATTATGAAGTAATTGAGTGTATTACCAGTGAGGAGAGATCTCCTGACTTAACAGAGAACGGCTCTTGTGTACTGTGGTTTCAGTGGAAGGAGCAGCTGCGTTCAGGCCTGGCTGCACGGCAGGAAGGCGCTGGGAGGTAGCAGCAAGCCACGAGATGCCACGGAACAGGTTTGGGTGTGGGAGTCAGTTTTGAAAAATGGGAGAGGGGGGTTAGGAGATGCCTTGTAGCTTTTAAGGAAAATCCTGTGATCTTGTGGGTTCCTGTGTCCCAGCGGAAACCCGTGGCTGTGGCGGTGGGCTGGGTGCTGCAGCTCCTGAGCCGGCGAGAGCAGTCACGCTCCTGCCACGCCTGAGCGCTACTGCGCGCCGAGCCCTTCTCAGTTGTTTTTATTTACTCCTATGATGTATAGGCATCATTATTGGGTCCATTCCGCAGATGAGGAAACTGAAGCTCAAAGAGAATGATAACTCGTCTGAGTTAACATCATTAAAATGTGGCCAGGCCAGGATTTGAGCCAAGACATCTGGCTGTAGAGGCCACACTCTTATCCCACCCATAGGAGCACGTGTGTTTGCAGCCCACCGCGTTTGCTGTACAAGTCTGGTGACTGCCCCCTCTCTTGCAGCTCCCTGGAATCGGGTTTGTGGTGGTAACCTGCTCTTTGATGCTTTTTTCTTCTCTTCCCCTCAGGCTGCTTCTGTTCTCGATGTCAGATACGCATCTGCCTCATGAGAAACTTTGGTAGCTTTGAACACTTGGTATGGACTACTGTGTTATCCAGGATATCAGGTATTCCGAGACATCACCTAGCCATCTGCATCACATCTCTGTGGACAAGCAGCTATTACCAAAAAAGGCATACACTTCGGTCCTGTGCTACACCTGCCTTAATTCTTTGCTCGTCCCTCCATTTGGCACCACTTCCCGGAGAGCTCCGTTGCGCCTCTCACTTTCTCTCTGCCTAAGCGCTCGGGAACCTCCGGGCCTGCACAGCGCCTGCGACTCCAGGAGCCGCCTCCCGTCGGAGCCCTCAGGGCCCAGCAATGCCAGCTCCTCCCAGTCGACAGCTTCGGAACAGGGAGTCTACTCAGAAGGCACCACTCTGCTCCTGCATGGCCTGCGTTTTCTACTTTGTGCGTAATTCTCAGAGTAACTGCATCCCTGTTGGCCCTCTAGAAAGTTTCTCTTGTTCTTTTCTGAGACAACCACCTAAGTGAGATCATGCTTCTTTGGAAGCCACACCGTATTGGCAGACTGTATGGTAACCCCTATCGTGCCAGGCATCTTGCTGCAAGTCACATGTTCCTAAACATAGGGTCTAATTATGGTTTAGAAATTTAGTTGGCTTATTTTAAACCTCTCCCTTCTCCCTTCCCAAGTATTATAGTAAAAATCTCATTCACAGCAACTGTCCTTGGACACTGTAGCTTAAAGGGAGTGTGGACCTCAACGCTTTTCTGCCTTCAACTTTCAACATTGTGATCCTGGGGTGGGTGCCACCCCTTCTTTTCCTGACCCCACCCAACAGCCCCCACCCCCACCCCACCACCCAACTCCAAGAGATTCAGTCCATATCACTGTACCTGGTGCTTGTACATTTGGAATTGGTGCCTTCTCCTTTTGGCAACCATGTTATCAACCCTTTTTCTGTTTTGGTGTCTTACTTCTTTAAAGTTTATTGCTAGCCAAAGATGACATCACTGAGATTAGGAAACGGGAGAGCTTGCTGCAGATTCTGACAGTGCAGATTTTAAATGTCAGGTTAGCTCAGTAATGGATATTAGAATAGCTGGTGATGGTTTTGTAAAAGCGGCACATTGTTCCTCATTCTCTTGCTGTGTCTGGCCTTTGAGATGGCACGCCGCCATATGTGCGTGTGTGTCCTTCACGTACTGATGTGACCACACAAACACCTTCCCCTCTCTTAATATCAGAGTACAGGACAGAGAAGTGATCAACGCATTGTTCTAGTGAGACCAAGATAAAAAGAAACAGTCTACAAAGCAGTATGTAATGCCTTTTGGTTGCACTGGGAACAAGTAAATTTTTCTAAGAAATGTTTCGAGACTTCCAGAATCACTTTCGTTCTACCAGACCGTGGGCCTACAGGGGGCTGAGGAGCACCTGTCAGACTGCATTCTAGCGCGCCCTGCTCCCCACGGCCAGCTCACACTGCACTACATACGTTCAAGTAGCTATTGTTGTTGTTGCTGTTTGCATCATTTAAATATTTTTTCTGCTTTCAATACCAAAAAGAAAAAAAAATGCCGATGCTTTAAGGCATAACCAGAATTCTTAAGAATTTAAAATTATGCAGTTAAAATTTGATGTGTTTTGACTCCCAAGCACCTTGCCTTTTTTTTTTTAAGTCAGCTGATTTTCTCTTAGAGGGTCAGCTAGAACCTAGGTTTCTTGAAATTGTATATTCTTTTTTAGAAGTCTGGAGAGAGGTCATTCAAAAGGGACTTTCCCAACTTTTATCCTCCTGTCCCTGCACCAGGTGTCTGTCAGTCAAGTCAAAGCCTGTGAAGGACAGTGTCAGAGGAGGCCCCAGGTGCCGCTCCTGCCTGGGGACAGGGTGGCGCAGAAGCACTAGTAAGGAAGCTGGGACTTCTGTTACCGGAGCCTGTTGGATGGTCAAAGGGTGGCAGGAAGAACGTAGGAAGGAGTCACCTACGTTTTGCACGTCACTGGAGGGGAACACTAAGGCACTCAGACTGAAGCTTTGGGTTCTCCTTGCTTCCCTCCCCACCCCCTCCCTGTTAACAAAAACAGTAGGCCGTGGCGGCAGTGGGTTTCTCACTCTGCCTGGAGATGTGTTTCTCTCTTCCCACCCAGGCTGGTTTCCTGAAGAATTGATCCCTCCTGGCACTGCTTGGAAGCTTGATGCTGATTCTTACACAGCGAGGCACGGCGCGGTGAGCAGTGCCAGGCGGTCATCTGTGTTCCGCACTATCCCCTCACGGGGCTCTGGCGCTGGATGACGGGCTCCAGCCGCAGGAGTCACCGTGCTGGTGCACTTGTGATCACAGCAGCTTAGTTCAGCTTTCTCCCCAAGGGGAAGGAGCATGTCACTTTTATTTGACAGAGGGAAAAAAGGGTAGTTGTCTTTGCCTGACTGCCTTTGTTGTAGTTTCATGCATAGGATAGCACTGTGTTTTACACTTTTCTTCATTGCACTGTCTTTGCAATGATGTAAATGCAGGAAATCACTTGGCTTTAAAAGCTAAGCGATTTGGTCTTATTTATGTGAAGACTCTTTAACATATCAAAAATTAGGTGCATTGGCAGGTAGTGCTTGGGATGTGATGACGGCTTCAGATGGAATGTTTGCTTAAGCTTTGTCTTCTTAAAAATTATCAATGTGAATGTCATAATTATATATTTTTGTGGAAAATTTCTCCTAAGTATAAGTTATTGTTCAAAATATAGTATCATTGACGCAAATGATAGTTTAACTTTTAGTTTAGAAATCCTAAAAGATATAAATTGTATTGCATATGCATTAAAAGTTTGTTCTATTTAATTTTATGTAGATGTATAAAGTGTTAGGTAAAATTTTTTTTCACTTATCCATTTAAACACCTTGTTACTTGAATATTGTGTTGACTGGTCTGCAACAGTGATCAATTCTGTAATATAGCTCTTTTAACCAGGAAGTAACCATGCCTCAGTTGCACTGGTTAGATAGTAGTGGCACACAGTCTGCGTGGGTCTTGGCAGGAGCCGGAGGTTAGTGTAACACACCCACTGCATTGTCTTGGTGTGGAGTATTTGTCAAGACACTGCTTCCTGGCGGGGCGCGGTGGCTCACACCTGTAATCCTAGCACTCTGGGAGGCCGAGGTGGGAGGATCATCACTCAAGGTCAGCAGTTCAAGACCAGCCTGAGCAAGAGTGAGACCCCGTCTTTACTAAAAATAGAAAGAAATTAGCTGGACAACTAAAAATATATAGGAAAAAATTAGCCGGGCATGGTGGCATGTACCTGTAGTCCCAGCTACTCGGGAGGCTGAGGCAGGAGGATCGCTTGAGCCCAGGAGTCTGAGGTTGCTGTGAGCTAGGCTGACGCTACGGCACTCACTCTAGCCCAGGCAACAGAGTGAGACTCTGTCTAAAAAAAAAAAAAAAAAAAAAGGCACTGCTTCCTCAAAATGGTTTTTGATAGTTTTTAGCCTGTAAGACCTTTTGATGCTCACAAACCTCTAATCAAAAAACAAAATTGAAAAAGTAGTTGGGTTTTAAAAGCTTACTGTGGTGGACTAATTAAGCAGTTTTCTGTTGATACATAAAATTTCCTCAAATATCACACACCACTCTAAGTGTGCTCATTGTCACTTTAAATTTTAACTATACCTTATTTTTGTCTTTCTGAATATCAGAGGTACTATTGGTATAATCACACACCAAAAATAAGCCAAACAGTGCATTACACTAACTGATCCCCGCTTCTGTGTGAGTAATGCAAAGACGGAGCCAACTCAGATGAGAGCCTCCTTTCTCCCTCATCTGGCCTGTTTCTACAGCTGATGACCCAGGATTCAGGCTTCATCATCAGTGAAACTTTGCCTCGATTGACTCAAGGTAGTTAGGTCACCAGAATCTAGTGATCTTGTGCAGTGCTGTTTCTGCCACTCCCTGGATCTCTGCAGCTTTTCCTAATTGTAGCAAAGCACAATTGCAGCTACGTCGCCATTGGGAAGAGGAAGGTCAGCATAGCCTATGCATGTTGTGTAATCATGAGTGTTTACAGCCACCTTCTCCTAAGATGAAAGTTTCTACTGGGGTGGGTACTGTTCCATTACGTAGACTTCTCGACTTTGCTAAGTGCTTTTTAGACTGCTAAAAAATTTTTCAAGATTTTAAAAGATGTATAAGGTTAAGTTTGGAAATATAATGGAAATGCTGTATATCTTTTGAAGTGATAAAATCCACGTTGAAATTTTAAAGGAAATATGTTGTAATAATGCTGTTGTAAGTAATATTTTATTGTCTCTCTTTGCCTGTTTTCTATTTCAGCACATTCATTGTGGTGAATGTCCATAGCATTATAACCGCTTAGCCATTGAATGATAACATTTGTTAGTGGAAATTGGAAAATTTATTTGTGAAATTCTGCAGAATTCATTTTTCTATTTCCAATATTTGCTGAAGTTAAATAAAAATTTTCAAGCCATTGATGTAATAAAATATGAAACGAAACCATTTTCTGCACCCCACTGTCCATCAAAGCGCACCCCACCCTCATCCACAGCGGGGTTCCCTCCGTCTTGAGCGGGCCTCGGGATTTCTGATCGTGCGGTTTCCCCAGAACTAGACCCTGTGGAAAGACGCAGCCAGGATTGCTTTTGCTCTGCCTAAACGTCTGTTCTTTTTTATAAAGATAATCTTATAGTTAGGATCAGATTGAGGTGTATGAGTTCATAAAATTTGTGGTAGTTGAGGGTGTAAATGTAGAGATTCAGTAAGAGGAATTTTTTTCCCCGTTGATAATTTTTCTTTCTTCGTCTTGCCCAGGCTTTGACCTCGTCCCTGGGGGAGGCCTCTGCACAGCCTTGCACTGTGGCACTGAGGATCGTGGCCTCTGGGCAGCCGAGAGCGGACACGTGCTGGTTGCAGCAGCTCCCTGAGCAGCAGGAAGGGTGCGGTTAGCGTCCACTGGCAGTGGTCACAGGCTCTGTGGTCTTCCCTTTTTCAGCTGGAAGGTAGCATTTGGTCAGATAACGACTACAGAAATCTAACTTCTAAATCCAGCACTGTCTCAAACAAAATTTGAAATAGGCAGATGGGACCCTTCTGCTCTGGCTCTGCATGATGTAGCAGAGTTGTAGACGGGCAGGTCTGCCTTTCTTAGCCTGAGTGACCTGGTGGAGAAAACTGGACACGTGCTCCAGGTGACGGCAGTCAGCCCCGCAGAGGACGTAGCAAGTGCTAGGAGAGTGTCTGGGAGCAGGAGCTCGGCTGTGGGTCTGTAGAGTGTCCTTAGAGCTAATCCTCAAGGGACGGTAGGCTTCTCAGATGAGAGAGAGGAAGTGATTCGTGATTTGTGGAAGTGACTCGTGTAGAACTAGAGGGAGCAATTGCTAAGGGCAGAGCCTGGGCTTTCCTGCCTAGAGGCGGAGGAAGAGGGATGCTAATGAAGGGGGCTGACCGGGCTGAGGAGGTGGTCCACTATCAAGATGCCACCAGAGGCTGGGTGTGGTGGCTCACACCTATAATCCCAGCACTCTGGGAGTCCAAGGCGGCAGGATCGCTTGAGTTCAGGAGTTTGAGACCAGTCAGCAAGAGCAAGACCCCGTCTCTACAAAAAATAGAAAAAACTAGCCAGGTGTGGTGGCATGCACCTGTAGTCCCAGCTACTCGGGAGGCTCAGGCAGGAGGATCATTTGAGCCCGGGAGTTAGTTGGAGGTTGCACTGAGCTATGATGACACCACTGCTCTCTGCCCAGGGTGACAGAGTGAGACGCTGTCTGAAGGAAAAAAGAAAAATGCCACCAGACACCCAGAGGGAGGGGCACTGAAAGGGGCTGTTCAGACTGGGCCTTTATCGATGTAGAATAGCTTCAGGTGATTGCTAGGGCTGGGCAGAGGAGGAAGTCACGGGGGGTGTCGAGGGAAAGGCCCTTTCAAAGGCTGCCTGGACCAGTGTGTGCACAGGCCCAGATCAGGAAGGGATAGGAGACATGTCGGATCCCGAAATCCAGGACATGTGAAGACCCTGGGTCCAGGCCCCCTTCCTCGAGACCGAGGGGTGAGGCACCCGTGTGCAGGTGTGTGCAAGATCGCCTCTTGTGCCTCATCTCCTGTGATCTTGGCACTTGCTGCAGCCCCGGCTTCAGGCAGCTGTGACTGATGGCACTGCGATGTAGGGGACCTCGGGGGGTGGCAGGAGCTCGGGTGCACTCCCTCGAGTATGAGGGAGTCCAGTCCCCAGGGCAGCTTCTGGGTGATACAGGGGTCCCTTGCCTCCGACAGTCCATTCTGAGGCAGCTCCTCGGGGCTCCACCTCAGTGGCCCCCACATGGGTGACCAGCTCAAGAGCGTACCGGTCCCGATTTTCCTTCCCTGTCTCACTTTTCCTGGTCTCCCACTTCTGTTTCCAGGGGTGACTTCCACAGTGTAAAGCCTCGTCGCGGCTCTGTGTTCCGGTGGAACCTAGGCAGGAACGGCGCCGAGGGAGAACTTCTCCGTTCCCCACCAGGCCCGGCCAAGCCTCAGCAACTTGTGCTGAAGGGCGAGATTTTGAGGCCACCTACCTACTGATGTCATGGGGCCAGGCAGGGCCAGCACCCACGTGGAACTCCCAGGTTCTGTGGCTTCCCTGTCTGGACTCCTCCGAGCAAATGCAGGTCCTGCAGAGGGGGGCTGGGCACTGCTCACGGACACCAGCTCGAGGCAGTTCCCTTCCCTACGGCCCCCATGTGCTGGGCTTCCTGTCCCCGGGACCCTGCCGGGTGCAAACTGGGAACTGAGGTGTGCAAGGTGGTCCTGTGGCCGGGCCGCCCGCCTGCTCAGCAGATTCAGGGCCATCCCACCACCTACCTGGGGCTTCCGGTAGCACCTGCGCACGGACAGCTCTTAAACTGAGAGCCCCGGAGCCCTGAAGCTCCGCGGCTGCTGCACCTCTCCACTCCTGTGTCCGTCAGTACCTCAGATGACAAGCCTGGCACTGAAGTCCCTCCCAGCTCCTGCGTCTCTTCTTGCTGTGTGGTGCTGCTATGTACCTGGTCACCATGCCAGACACGCTGGCACCATCTGCTCTGCACTTCCTCTGCTGCTGCCTGTGACACTGCCAGCTCTCCTGTGTTTTTTTTTTTTTTTTTTGAGACAGAGTCTCACTCTGTTGCCCGGGCTAGAGTGAGTGCCGTGGCGTCAGCCTAGCTCACAGCAGCCTCACACTCCTGGGCTCAAGCGATCCTCCTGCTTCAGCCTCCCAGAGTGCTAGGATTACAGGCACGCGCCCGCTCGCCTGCCAACTCTCGCCTGAGTTGGTACCAGGGCCTCCTAACTCCATGTCTCAAACCCCCGGCATTCCTCTGGCCTTTTGTCTCTCCCCTTCCCCGCTCCCCAGCCATAACCAGGGACTTCTGCTGAAAGTGCTTCACCTGTCTCAGAAAAATGCACAGCCCTTCATTCTTCCCCAAAGCCACAGCACCTCCGCCTGCTGAGACAGGCCTTTCCCTTTCTGCTCGGCCCACCCAGGCTCAGCCTAATGTCCCATCTGTCTCTGTGACGCCAGCCTCTCCCCCACCTTCAGCTGCGACAGTGATTCTCAGGGTGTGTGCAACTTAACCCTCACTGTGCGCTGGCCCGTTTGTATGCACAATAAAGGAGTGTTTTTAAATTTTTATTTTTTAATAGATAACCAAAGTACCTGGTACAAAAGGGGTACAGTGAAAAGTAAGCTTCCCATCCCTGTCTGCAAGCCACCGGTTCTCCCTGCAGACAGCCGCGGACATCCTCCAAGAGCCGACCGACACTCCGCGAAACCTGCCCATGTGCATGCTCGTGCCTGTCAGCACCAAACACGCTACACGCTCTTCTGTTCCTTTCTTCTCTTGATGCATTAATACCTTAGTCTTTCCGTGAAGTTGCTTTATTCTTTTGCATTGGCTTCATGTTACTCTGTTTTTGGCTATAACGACTTACTGAAACCTCAGGTGACAGGCACTGAGGTGTTTGTAATATCAGCAGACTGGAAATAACCAGTCATTTGCTTACGTGCCAGTGTAGTTGTGGGATAAATATCCAGGATTAGAGTTTCTGGATTCAAAGATCTGTTCATTTTTACCTTTATTTTTTTACATTTATTTATTTATTATTTAGAGACAGGGTCTAACTCTTGTCGCCTAGGCTGGAGTGCAGTGGTGTCATCCAGCCTAGCTCACTGCAGCCTTGAACTCTTAGGCTCACGCGATCCTCCTGCCTCAGCCTCCCAAGGAGCTGTGACTACAGGCTTGTGCCACCACACCCGGCTAATTTTCTTACTTTCTGTACCGACAGGGTCTCTCTGTGTTGCCCAGATTGGTCTCAAACTCCTGGGCTCAAGCGATCCTCCCACTTCAGCCTCCTAAAGTGCTGGCGTGACAGGTGCAAGCCACGGCGCCCGGCCTCACTCTTACATCTGATCCGTCCCACTCAGCTGCGCTCCACAGCACAGTCCCAATTTCTCCTTCCAGCCACCGTGAACGAGGCCACTTGTTGCCCCACACCCTTCCTGACACTGGGATGGCCGAACATTTCAATCTGAGGTGTGTTATAAGCTCCTCAGCCCACTGGGCTGTGTGTTCCTTGAGGTCTGTACTGGTGAGTTCACCTTGTTTCCCAGTGCTGGAAACAGCACATAAATGCTCGCCAAAGCAATGGGGAGGCTGGGGACAGAGAGGAGGAAAAGCACATGCCCCCGGGGCCCTCGTGCTCAAGGATGGAGGCGTCATCGTGGCTTATAGCAGGCTCCCGGGAAGGGGGATTCACAGCGGCCAATTCCTGGGTGTCCGAGAGGGATTAGCTGAGGTTCGGGGTGTCTGGGCCTTTTCTTGTTTATGGAGCTGCTGTCTGCTGTTTAGGTATTAGTTGCCGAAGGGCTGGGAAAAGAAACGTGCAAACTGAAGATCTGGTGACTGTAGATTTTGTAGTGAGTTGAATTCTGGATTCTGGTTTTCAGGTCCTTGTCCTCCCACCCATCGCCCGTCACCCTGCTCTTCTTCCCACCCCTGTCCCCAAGCTGGAGAGTCGGCTGCTAACAGGTGTGAGCAGGTGATCAGTGTTCTGGCCCCGCGAGCTGAGACCCGGGCAGAGAGTGCTGCGCAGAACTACATGGGAAGTGGGAGTCTTGGCGAAGGTGTCCGGGAGGAGGTGACGGTTGGAGAAGGAGCAGCAGCTCACCCGAGCCAGGGGTGATCCAGCAGACCCTGCGGTTGCACGGGGTGAGCCGGCGCCCTTGCAGTCAGGGCGGGGCTCTGCCTGCTTGTCGTCCGGTGGAGGGGGTTACAATGTCCAGTGGTTCTTTGGTGACTTATGCACCAACCTGCTGTCCTACCCATGGCAGACGGCCGGTGAGTGTTCGTGACTGCCGAAAAGACATAGGCAAGAATCCACTGCAGATTGGGGCAGGGTGGGGACACGCAGGGCCTGCAGTACGTCCGGCCCCGGGCCCACGACGCAGGCCGGTCCTTCCGCGTGCATCTCCAGCGTCAGTGTGCCTCAGACACCCCTGCCTCGGGGCCAGGGCACGCCGAGCATTCTGTTCTCCAAGAGCAGCCAGTGTCCCCTGACCTTTGTTCGCCAACGTTCAGTCCCAAGGAGAAGCAAGGATGGGTCTCCCGGTCCTTCTGCGAAGACGTTTTGCAGAACAGTTACTTTGAACGATTGTGGCTCACTGCCCTTAACCGAATAAATTTGACAAGTCTATCTAAAACCGTGGATAATTGCGTGTAGCACATTATTCGTGATGTGTAGTAATAATTGCTTGACTTACCGGAGGCCTTGTCCCTGAGGACCGCGTGTGGTGATGTTATTTAATCGTTATGGCAACCTCTGAAGAGGGAACCAAGACCTGCAGAAGAGAAGCGTGTCTTGCCCAGGCCGTGCGCCAGCGAGAGCCCGGGCCGGGCCGGAGGCACCTGCAGCTCCGCTCTGCAGCCGCCGCGTCCCGGTGCTTCGCGCTGACGCGAGCCCTCGCGCTGCCCTGAAACCCTCGTGTCCTCGGCCACTCGCAGCCTCTCCAGGCCTGTTTCCTCGTGAAAGCTTCACCGACGCGGTGCCCGTGAAAGTATCGATCCAGCCCCGATGCCCGGTGTGGCGTGGATGCTGGGTGAGGGCTGGCGCGCTCATCCCACAGACGAGTCCTGTGTGTTGCTTCCTCTCCCAGGCGCAGCTTGGGGACCTTCAAGCAAAACCCTCACTTCTTTTCACTCTTACCCCTAGACCAGTGGTCGAGGGAGGTTTTTTGGTTTTGGGGTTTGTGTTTTTGAGACAGGGTCTCGCTCTGTCGTGCAGGCTAGAGTGCCATGGCGTCTCATAGCTCACTGGGATCTCTGCCCCTTAGCCTCAGGCAATCCTCCCGCCTTCGCCTCCCAAATAGCTGGGACTATAGGCTTGCACCACCATGCCCAGTAAAGTATCATTATTATTATTTTTTTTTTTTGTAGAGATGGGATCTTGCTCTTACTCAGGCTGGTCTCGAACTCCTGGCCTCAAGTGATCCTCCCGTGTTGGCCTCCTGGAGTGCTGGGATTACAGGCTTGAGCCACCACGCCCACCTAGTGATGTATTCTTACCAGTGATTTATGGACCATGCACTTTCAGCGTATGTGTCTTCATTTATATCTAAATGTACTGTTTGTAACTGGTTTGTTCAAAATTAGTAAAACTAGCAAATAAGCTGTTTGCTTCCTGCACCCACTATTCTAGGCAACCCTGTAACGCTGACGGTCCCTGGCCATCACTGCTGTGAGGTTTGGGGCTACTCAGTGCTGTTAAATAGGCAGCCCCTCTTTCCAAAGAAGGGAACTGAGGCCAGAGGGTTGAAGGGACTTGCCACGGTGGAGGGTCGGGCTGGAGCCCAGGAGCGGGCTGAGACACGGAACTCCTCCCGCGCCTTCCTGCCTTGGCCGTGGTAAGTGCAGCTGCGCCTGTCCTGAACCTCCGCATGGCAGCTGCAGCGAGCGCGGCCCCAACTCCCCGTACGTCCTCTTGTTGGGCACTGGCTGCGGGCCGCTTCCCCCCACGAGGGAACTGGCACCTCCAGGCTGCTCGGTGCCGCTTTCGGGCCGATTCCTCTCCACACAGCCCCACGGCAGGTGTGGCCCAGTGTCCTGCTCCCAGTGGTACACACGCCCCCAAACCTGGCGGGCTCCCAGGGCTGACTCAGCGCCACCAGCCCTCTTCCTCCGTGTCCCGGTCGTGGCCCTCAGCTCCCTCCCCACGCACGGCCCTGGGCTGTTCAAAGCGAACTCTGGCTGTTTCCCCACCTTGACCTTTTCAGGCCCTGGTTGAGATGCTGCCTGGACATTGAGGTTGATCCCACAGTCCTCCTTCCCGGAGCGGGGTCCTGGCTCCTCTGCAACCCTGGGACGCTGAGTCCAGGTCCCAGCGGGTGTCCAGCGACGCCTCACCGTCAGCGCCCTGAGGCCGGGGCCTGCATCAGTCCTGTCTGCCCCGAACGCCTTCTCGGCAGGGCCACCGCGTGATCTGCCCTGGTCTGCCTCTGACTACAGAGATGGCTCTAATGACCTCTTCTCTCTGGTAGCCCTTCTAGAAAAGATTGTCCCAGTCACGGCCCCCAGGGAATTAAGCTTCCAAGTGTCCTTGCCCTGTGATGTCCCTTACCCTCTAACTCTGGGCTGGGTCATCGACTTGCTTGATCAGCGGGACATTCAGAAGCGTGGCCTGGGCATCGGGGCTCGCCTTCCCCGCCTCTGAGAGCTCCGCTGCGACGAAGCTCGCACCCGCCTGCCGCGGCCCTTCTGTGAAGGGCGGCAGACTAGAGGAAATCACCCACCTGTGGACCCCCTGTGTCCTCAGGCAACGCAGGTGGCCCTGCGAGTTCAGGGTGCCGTGGGCAGCCAGGGACAAGGAGGACCCACACGGCCAAGTCCTGGGCCGATCTGGGCCGATCTCTGATCCTGCCTTCCCGCTGGGAAAATGGCCCTGCCCTGTCCAGCCCCCGCCCCGTACACACACAGACACATAGCAGCGTATCTTCAACTTGCAGCAAAATGTCTCATAAGTCACTTCCCAAAGCACCCAGACGCCGCTTCCTAGCAAGGGAAACTGCGCGGGAACAGGACCGTCGCTGCAGGGCGCTGAGGAAACACCTGTTAGCGGCGGGGGGCGGAGGGGGGCCGCCGCGGTCACAGCTCTCTGTGCACGTGATCCCTGGGGGTCCCAGGCTCCAGCACCGCGGCCAGAGGGGTCTGGTTCTCCCTCGCCCGTGTCCACATCAGCCGTGGTGACAGGGCCTCCAGACGTACCATGAAGCAAGTGGGGCTTGCGGGACTCCCTCGCTTGGCCCCTTCCAAGGCCCTCGGGGGCCCCGAGGAGACGCGTACGTGGGAACGTGTTTCTGTGAAATCTGTGAAAGTACAATGCTGTGATGACAAAAGGTTAAGTCAGCTGTTTCCTTCCACTCCAACCTGCTCTCCGCCAGACTACCTTCGCGGTGGGAGTCACGGGCATTTTGAGGGCCCGTCTAAGGAGAGGTGAGTTAGGGTTAGTTTCCTAGGGTCCATTCGTGGAGTCTCTTCTCTATAAAGTCTTCCCTGGCTGTCCCGGGCAGGAAGGGTCCCCAGGCATCTGCCTCCCGTCCCCTCTGCTGGCTCACGCCAGGTTTGTCATGGACCGAACGTGCGTGTGCCCCAAAGTCCTGTGTTGAAAGCCTAAACCCCAGCGGGGCCATTGAGGGGCCATTAGGCCATGAGGGTGGGGCCTCCTGAATGGGGTCAGTGCCCTTCTGGGAAGAGACACTCAGGCGCCCTCTCTCCCGCCCCCTCTGCCCCGCGAGGCTGAGAAGGCCCGTTGGCCGTCTGCAAAGGGAAGCGGCCCTCACCACGTCCAGCATCCGCGGGCGCCTTGATCTCGCCCTTCCCGGTCTCCACAACTGTGAGAACTGAGTGTCTGTTGTTTGAGCTCCGAGTAGATGACAGCTTGCTGTAGCAGCCTGAGCTGAGACAGCGTTCATGTCACCGCCCAAAGGTACCAGGCCGGAAGCTAAATCACACTAGGAATGTGTCCTCTGGTGCCCAGCACCGATGGCGTGTGGCGGCGGAGAAACCGAAACGTGGAGTCGGAAGCTGGTGGGTGGGAGAGCCTCCCGGCCCTGTCTTCAGAGATGTAAAGCTGTGAGGAGATTCAATTCTGACTAACCCCAGTGGACACAGGAGTTCTACCCGTCAGAAGTAAACTCGGTAATGTGGTGTACATGATTCAAATGCACCCTAGTGTTGTTAGGTGGGAACTGATACGATACAGTTCACCAGAATGTCTGTGCTTGCGGGCCCTGTCCTGTAGCGGCCCGCAAGCGGCAAGCACATCTGCATGTAAAATGACACGCTTCATGCCCGCGGGCGTGTCAGGATAACCGGGACCCAGAGTTGCTGCCTACACAGCAAAACCGTCTGCGGAAACCAGTTTTCTGGATCTCGATACATCACAACAGCAATCTTTAAAAAGCATTTGAATTGCTCTTGTGTATGTTTTAATATCATATTTATATTGTGTTAATTCTTTTCAGGATTATTGATAAGGAGGTATCCCAGGGGAATCTAAAGCAAAAACCCTAAGCTAAAAATATTATTAAAATGGCATTATCGAGTGATGTCATCACAAAGAAATGGTAAATGTTTAAAGTGATAAATATGGTAATTATGCAGATTTGATCATTATACAGTGTACACATGCATTGAAATATCACACTATAGCCCATAAATATGTACAGTTATTATGTATCAATTATAATTTAAAACTAGTTAATAAATTTCATTAAAAATTATCTTATGAAGACAATGGGAAAATAAGGAAGGAATTGAGGGTGTATCAGGTTCAAGTGTTATTTTTGGTGAAGGTGTTATTTTTCTTGTATTTATTATGTTTGCGGTATTTGGAAATTTACACTTTGTTGTGAATTGCTTTTTCACTCCAGATAAATCACCTCACACATAATATTTTAATCACGATGTTGTATTCTTTCTTAAACAAGCCCCCCAGGTTGTGTATGTTTCGGGCCCTGCAAACTCGATCTGCTCCTGCTGGACTGGCTGGTCTCGCTCCACTGCCCGACCCCCGCCGGCCCTCCCCGCTCGCCGTCGGGGTTCTCACCCGTGTTTCCAGGCGAGGAGCCCTCCCTTTGGGCACCTTCGAGAACGGGCAGGTCCTGGGCTCCAGATGATTTACAGGTTCCTTTTGCCTTTTAGCTACCACTTCATGAACCCCTGCTAAGCCTGAACCTTCTCTCACGACCACCAATGTGGTTCTCACGCGACCACGTGCAGTCTCAGAGAGGTTAAGCAACTTACCCAAGAGCACCCAGCCAATGAGAGGGAGCCGGCTTTGAAGCCGTGTCCCCTAGCACAGGGCTGCGTGCTGCACTCTGCACTCGGCCATGCTGCCCTTCCAGCCAGCCCTCCCTGTGGCTAACTGGGGTTGTTAAGACGCCTTCAGCTGCAAGGAACAGAAAGGACGGTTCACTTTCCCAACCCGTAGTCTGGGGCAGAGGCTTCCAGGACAGCGTCTGCATCAGCTCAGGGTGAAAAAGGGAGCCAGGTTCCGGCCTCTCCCTCCCTTGCACACGGCTGCTTCAGATCTCGCCGGACGTGCCTCCTCACACGGGCGCGGCCAGAGCAGGGGAGAGCGGTTTCTCTACATCTGTCTTTCCCTTTTTAACGATACGCATTTTCATTCATGACAGTCTACTTTAAATCGATGCTTTTGCCTTCCCAAACCCCTCTGGAGCCATACGACCCTTAAACTCCCTTTACCTCCCTCCAGCACTCTGTGCTAGGTTGTGATGTATTTTATGATGTATTTTTTTTTTTTTGCAGACAGGGTCTCGCTCTCGTTCTGTGCCAGGCTAGAGCAGTGGCATCAGCACAGCTCACTGCAACCTGCGCTCCTGGGCCCAAGCGTCCTCCCGCCTCAGCCTCCCAGAGTGCTGGGATTACAGGCGTGCGCCACCGCACCCAGCCATGTATTTTACGTTTATATATGCTCTAAATCCCAAGCAACAGATTATTATTATTGTAGTTACTTTTTAAAATCAATATTGAATTCTGTTTTCCCCTATATTGAACCCTTCTGGAGTTCTGTGCTCCCTCCTGCAGTCCAGTGCTCCAATTTGGAGTTGTTTCTCTGTAGTCCGAAGAACTTCTCAAGTGCTGTTTCTGTGCATGGCTGCTGTTGACAAATGCTTTCCTTTTAAAAAAAAACGAAAATCACCTTTATTTTGCATTTATGTCTGATTGATGATTTTTCTGGTTATAAAATATTAGGTTGTAAAATATTCTAGCAATTACACTATCTGGTTCTCATGAAACTCTGCAGTCTCAGAGAGGTAAATGACTTACCCACGACCACATTAAAGATTTAATTCCATTGTCTTCTAGCTTCCATAGTTTTAGTTAAAAGTCCGTAGACTTGCAACCATTTTACTTGTCTAAAAATAGCATTCCTTTTTTCTCTGGCTGTTTAACATTTGTTTTCTTTGTCTAAGACTTTCAGCAAGTTGCTTATGATTCCTGTACGTGCCTTTGTATTTGTTCTGCTTAATTATTCTCCTTGGGGTTCACCGAGCTTCTCAAGTGTGTGGGTTGGTGTCTTTCATCAGACTAGGAGAACTCTCAGTCCTCGCTGCTTCCAGTGTTGCTCTCCTTCCTCTTTGTTCTCACCCGGGGGCTGTGGGTGCACCTCTAGCACGTGTCTCTTATGCTAAGTTTTGGTTCCTCTCATTCTTTTCATCTCTGGGTTTCAGGTTAGATCTTACACTGACCCGTCTTTGAGCTCACTGATCCCACCATCGCTTGTGTCCAGACTACCATCAAACCCATACAGTGAGTTCTTAATGTCAGATATTTTATACTGCAGTTCTAGAATGGTCTCTTAAGAATGGACTCTTAGTCTATTGAAATGTTTTTGTCTTGTCATCCATGTTGTCCATCTTTTTCTCTGTTTTACTTATTATTATTTTTTCCATAAATTAATCCATTTATTATAAGCTAGTGATGTCTGGAAAGGTGGAACATCTACTAGTTTTCAATTCCTTCAGTCTTCTGATGGTGGGCTTTCCTGCTATGGAGGACGTGGTGTTGTGGGTCATCACCAGCCGCTGATTTCATACAGGAACCACAGCGCCAGGTCCCCATAGCTCACCTCTTTATCTCAGTTTTGCCGCGGAAGGAGCAAGTGTACCTGGTGTGCCGGCTGCTTTCAATTTTCTTCACCATTTTCCTGAGGGAGACACCATCCTGGGTCCTGTATTTACCAACGATTCCATCCTTCTTGGGGCATTTAGCCATGTCAACGCAAACTCGGTCAGGCCCAGAGAGCTATTTTGTTTAACATACAGATGCTCCTTGACTTATAATGGGGTTATAGCCTGATAAGTCCATTGTGTTTTTTTTCTCTTTTTTCTTTTCTTTTCTTTTCTTTTTTTTTTTTTTTTGAGACAGATTCTTGCTGTGTTGCCCGGGCTAGAGTGCCGTGGCGTCAGCCTAGCTCACGGCAACCTCAAACTCCTGGGTTCAAGAGATCCTGCTGCCTCATCCTCCCGAGTAGCTAGGACTATAGGTGTGCACCACCATGTCCGGCTAATTTTTCTACATATTTTTAGTTGTCCGTTTAATTTCTTTCTATTCTTAGTAGAGACAGGGTCTCGCTCTTGCTCAGGCTGGAAGCCCATTGTTAAGTTGAAAATACCGTAAGTTAAATGTGTAGTATCAACTTATGATAATTTCAATTTGTGATGGGCTTATCCAGACATAACTCCATTGCATGTCGAAGTATACTGAGTGTGTGTTGCTTTCACACCATTGCAAAGTCGAAAAATTGTAAGTTGAACCATTATAAGTCAGGCACCATTTTTATCAATCATAGTTACTTTTAAGTCCTTACCTGATAATTCCGATATCTAAGTCTTCTCCAGATCTGCTTCTATTGGTTGTTTTCTCACTAGATTATTATTCTCCTTTTCCTGCTTCCTTATGTGGTGAGCCATTTCTGTTGTTTGTTAGACCTTGTTAATGATATGTTTAGGAAAAATTCACTGTTTTTCCTCTTCCTCTGCTCGCACACCACAACAGTCATCAACACAGAAGACTTCTGTGACCAAATGCTGGGGCAGGCTTTCAAGTGAGCAATGAATTTTGGAGCAGACACCAACTGGGTGTCTCCCGTCCAATTCTGACACTGTCTACCTGGAGACAGCGTCAGATCCCACAGGTTGAGGGCTCAGTCCCCAAAACTGCCCCTCCCCTTAAGATACCAGTTGAAAGTCTAGGCCTCTGGAACTTCTGACTGGCTTCAAGTTGGGGCTCCCACAGCCCCCTCTTTGGGTTTGATTAATTTGCTAGAGTGGCTCACAACACTCATGGAAACACTCGCTATGTTTGCCAGTTTATTATAACGGATATTACAAAGGGTACAGATGCAGCGATGCCCCGGGCAAGGTACGGGGGAGGCACACGGCGGCTCTGTGCCCTCCCGGGTGCGCCACCCTCCAGGATTCTCCACGTGCTCAGCTGTGTGGAAGCTCTCCAAGCCCCGTCCTCTTGGGTTTTGTGGAGGCTTCGTTATGGAGGCGTGACCGACAGCCCTGTAGAAATGGGACTGAATAGAAAGGGTCCGATCTCACACTAACGCGCTGAGCGGGGGACCCAGCAAGGCCTGTCTGTCCAGGTTCTCCCTGGCCTCTCTGGGCAGCAGCCTTCGCCCGGGGTGTGCGGCAGGACCTCTCTGGGATAGGGGTCTTTGGACGCACGGTCAGATTAGAGTCCTGCCTTGAACAGACGGGAGGAGGGCAGGAGAAGGTCAGAGGGACAGGTCCTGTTTCCTGAGGCCTAACACGCCCCAACATCGTAAAAGGCTCTCTGGGAGTTACGAGCCAGGAACTGCGGATGAGAACCACATATGTCATATATCTCTACGGTAACATCACAGCATGTCATAGAATCTCTGGGTGACATCTGTCTCTGAGGAGAGTTGCATTATTTCCTTTGGCGGGCACGTGAATTGCCTGCATATCACCTCGAGTCTGTGGGGCTGAGTTGGAGGCTCTGTAGAGTGGGCCTGTTTCAGCTTTGCCTTGTCCTTGGGGTGCGGTCCTTATTCCCAGAGCGTGGACTCTGTGGGATCTCGGCTAAAGTCTGGGTGGTTCGCCAAGGCCTCTCCGCTGCCGCTGGGCCCGGCTCCGCCTCCCCATCCTCAGCACTGGTGGCCGCTGATGCCTCTGCCCAGCTCGCAGCCTCCGAGCGTCACTCTGCAAACGCGCAGGTCAAATGCCGGCCCAGCGCCTTGTAGAAATTTTCCCACGGGTTTTGGGGACTCCTTGTCTGTACTATAAAGTGCGCCCCACAATCCCAACGTCCTGAGCATCCCAGAGCCCCGACCTCTGTTCCTTCTGCCCAGGGAGCTGCAGCTTCCTCTCTGCTTGGCCACCTTTTCCACGTGCGGTGATTCCATTTGCTTTACTTCTCTTGAGGACCGTGGCCCCGCTTTGGTTGCTGTCCAAGGCCTAACAGTGTTTAGGAGGGTCTTGTTATCTTTTTCCAGTTGTCTATGGTGGGAGAGTGGGTCCGATGCCATGTCTCTCTCTCTCTTTCTGCAATTGCAGTAACAGTAACAGCCACGTCTCTTTAAAAGCCAAGAAACCCTTCCTAGGGGACCTAGGAGGCCTCTCCTCCCAACTCCTGGTCAAACTGGACCAGAGACCCTGCCTAAATCAGTCCCCGGCCAGGAAGGAAATCCCCGTGACCTGCCCCTCTCTGACCTGCCCCCACGCCTGCTGCGCGGCCTCCTTTCTGTCCCTCGAACAGCCACCTCACAGCCCTTGCGTGTGCTGTCCCCTGACCTGACCTGACAGGCTTTCTCTAGAGTCACAGCAGGTGACGTGCTGTATGTTTGTTTGCTTGTTCTTGTTTGTTTGTTCATTTTCTTCTGCCCCCACTGGAATGTAAGGCCCAGGAGAGCAGGAACTTTGTCGGCTGCTGTACCCGCAGCGTGGAATTCCTGGCACATGGCAGGTGCCCAGCAATTCTTATTGTATGGACGGATCAAAATCACCCCCTGGGGCTGGGGCCTGACACCCATTATCCTCCCGACAACCCTTGGACTCCGGGGAAACTGAGGCTCAGAGGATAAGCGCCCTTCCCAGAGTCCGCAGGAGGCGGGTAGACCTGAGCACGCCCCTGTCCTCCGCGGCGGCGGGCAGGGCAGGGCGGGGCGAGCTGCCACGGGGCTGCGGAAGGAAGGGGCCGTTCCCTGCAGTCCCTCCAGCTGGGCCCCGGGTGCCCCTGCTGCCCGTGAGTGCCATCCGGAGGCTGCCTGCCAACCCTCCGAGCAAACGGAGACCTTGGCTTTGGGCCAGAGGGTGAAGAGTTATTCGTGCAGTTCCAGTGACTCACCGAAGCCAAAGGGCCTGGGGGGCCAGTTCCCGCCACCCATTTCTGTGCCAGGATGAGCCGGGGCTGGCCAAGGCCCATGGCCATGACCTGTGGAAGCCTGGAGAACCCCTCCCCAGCATTCCCAGAGCCCTCTCCCGCAGGAGCCCCGGAACGGATGTGCGCAGAGGCATCCAATTCCGCATCTCCACCAGGCGCACTCTCCGCATTCCCCGGACCTGCCCGCGTACGTGGCTTTCCGGCCCTCGTAGCCGCATCTTCGCCGGCCCTGCTCCTGAGGTCACAGGTCAGGCCTGCAGTAGGGGCCACTCCTGGCCTCCTGCCGCTCGGGGACAGGCTCTGACAGTGGCTCACCTCTCATTCTGACTGCGCCCCTCACCTCCACTGAAGCACGGGACACAGCAGGATCCGCTCCACACACCCAGCACGCAGCCTGGGACTGCAGCCGTGTCGGTGGCCTGTGACATGGACTTCAGCCAACAGGAGAAGAGAATCGGCAGATTAATTCTTCTCCCTTCTTTCCCCTCCAGACCGTTGGGACAGGCGGCCGCTGCGTGCGACCGCTCTGGAAATGCAGTTGCCCAAACCAGCTTGCCCAGGGCCGTGGCTGGTTTGGCATCGCGCTTCCTTTCATTGCCCACGCTCCTCCCCTCTGCCCTCGCTCCTGCCCTCGGGCTCCGTCCACGGTCCTCCCGGGAGAGCTCACCGCTAGCTGGACCCGGGAGTGAGGGTCTGTGAGGACTCACATTGTAAGTGACAGAAACAAACTCTGGCTAATTTAAGCAGAAAGGGGACTTCATTAAAAGAGTATTGTGTTCCACAAAAAGTTGAAAATAGAATGACCGTATGACCCAGCAATTCTGCTTCTGGTTATATGCTCAAAAGAATTGAAAGCAGGGTCCTGAGTACATCTGTATTCCTGTGCTCATTGCACTATTCACGGTGGCCGAAAGGGGAAGGAAGGTGAGCGCCCGTCAGCGGATGAATGGATAAAACATGTGGCCAACCATCCCGCAAGAGTTCAACCTTCAGAAGGAAGGAGATTCTGACGCGGGCCACAACACGCGTGAGCCTCGGGGACATGCTAAGCAAAATAAGCCAGTCACAAAAAAGACAACTGCTGTATGATTCCACTTAAATGAGGTACCTGGAACATCCAAATTTACAGAGACAGAAAGTGTTAGGTGGTTGCCAAGGGCCAAGGGGAGGGCAAATGGGGACTTACTGTTTCCAGGGTGCAGAGATCCAGTTTGCAGGGCGAAAAGAGCTCTGGAGCTGGGTGGCAGTGATGGACACACAGTGAAAAGACACGTGCTGCCATTAAAATAGTGAGGACGGTGTGTTTATGCTGTGCATGTTTTACTGTAAGTCTTTAAAAAGGGTGTTGGGGCTTGAAGGTTCCCAGCAGTGACGGGGCGAAGCGCCAGGCAACTGCATCTACAGACAACGGCGATGAAACTTGAACAAAACACTACAAACGAACGCATTCCAACTATTTAAAAGAACTGAAACGCACCCAAAGGCAGAGAGAAGCTGGCAGAGCATTCTTCCTGAAAAACCATAACCAGAAGGGGTAAGAATTGAGAGTTTATGGTTTTCTTCCTGAGGATACGTCCCTACCTCCTCTGCCAGAGTGGAAGGAAAAGGCAACGGAACAGCTCATCCCCGCGATCTTGAAATAGCAGAGAACAGAGTACAGAGCTGGAAGAAGAACTGGGGGAAGCCCTGGAAGGGAGAGAAACACAGAAGGGATGAGACCCCAAATCAGAGCATAAACTCTGCTCAGATCTCTGCCACATGTATTATCTACAATGTCCAGACTGTGACCAAAAAGTTAATAGACAAACAAACCTATGCGTCTGCTGCAGACCCCAGAGTGCTTAGCAGAAGAGCAGGGAGGAATCCGCTCGAAAGGCAGCTGCGCTGGATGAGACGTGTGAGCTCGCTGCTTTTTAACGTGGATAAGTGTGTTCCCCAACTGTGTACGGCTTGGGTGGCAGAAAGCTGAAGACTTACGGGTGTGCGGCATCAGAGGAGAGCCTGACACTGGCCAAGAAGCTGTGAATTTTGGGTGCAGGGCGGGGGGCGGTCTTCAGAAGCAAGGGAACCACAGAGGGACTGAGCCCCTAAGTGTAAACTCTGCTGAAATTCTTGACTGACTGCCAAACTGTACAGGCACAGGGAGTCCCCCGGGGAACAAGGCTAATAAAAGCAGCAGCTAGAAGCCCGAGAGACTGAGCAGAGATACCAGCTGCTGCACACTGGGGAGGGAGGGGTGCAGACAGAATTTGCAGTTTGAACATAAACAAGTTAACTGTCTTCTAAAACAATAACAACAACAAAACAACCATCATAAGAACACAATAGAATCTAGAGTCCCTCAAATGTATTATCTACAATGTCCAGACTTCAACCAAAAATTAATAGACATGCAAAGAAATGGGAAAGAGTGATTTATGATCAAAAAAAAGAGAGTCAATGGAAATTGACTCCAAGTGGACCCGGATATTGGAGTTAGCAGCTGTCTTCAAGACAGCTATTAATATTATAAATATGTACCAATAATTAAGGGAAAAATATTTTAATGTGTGAACAGATAAGGAATCTTAATAGAGATTTAAAAACTATTAGAAATGGAAATTTTAGAGCCGAAAAGTATGAAAACTGATAAGAAAAATTTATTTTTTAAAAAAGATAGGTTGAGTAGCAGATTAGAGATGGCAGAAGAATTTGGCGAACTTTAAGATAGGTCAGTAGAAATTAACCAATAAAAATGGGGAGAAAAAGAAGAAAAGTGAACATATCCTAGAGATATGTGGGACGATATGAACAAGGCAGCATGTATGTAACTGATTACAGATCCAAGAATCTCAGTGAACCCAAAGCAGGATAAAAACACGGAAACCACTGCCAGGCACACCATAGTCCAGCTGAAAGCAGTTGAGATGATCTTAAATGCAGCCAGAGAAGCACAACATGTCATCAGAGAGGGAACAATGACGTGATTCACAGTGGACCTCTCAGCAGACACATCTGAAGTCAGAAAAACATTAGAATGACATGTTAGAAATGCTAAAATAAAACACTGCCAAGCAGAACTCTATATCCAGTGAAACTATTCTTCAAAATGAAGACAAAATAGGACATTTTCTATAAACAAAAACTGAGAAACTGAGAGAATTTGTCACCAGCAGCTCTTCACCAAAAGAAATGCTAAAGCGAGTTGTTCAGGGTCAAGAGAAATGACCCTCAGATGGCGCCTCGGATCTACAGGTAGGAAGGGGTAGCGAGAGAACTGATAAATCTGTGGGTCAGTATAAATGACTAGATGGACAAGTCAGGGTCCAGCCAGCAGACAGAAACCGGGACAGGCGCAGTGGCTCACGCCTGTAATCCTAGCACTCTGGGAGGCTGAGGCGGGAGGATTGCTTGAGGTCAGGAGTTCGAGACCAGCCTCAGCAAGAGCGAGACCTACTCTACAAAATGGAAAGAAATTAGGTGGACAACTAAAAAAATAGAAAAAATTAGCCGAGCATGGTCGCACAGGTCTGTAGTCCCAGCTACTTGGGAGGCTGAGGCAGAAGGATCGCCACGGCACTCACTCTAGCCTGGGCAAGAGAGGGAGAAACAGCGAAAAAGAAGGCAGAAGGCACTCACATAATTTGAACAGGGGGATCTTAACAAAGAATTATAAACTGGTAAAAAGATGTAAATTACCCAAATGGGTAAAAGAAAAAATTAAGGAACACAGGAAAGCAAGTGCAGAGGGTAATTACTACATGTAGCACTGAGGGAGGTGGGCAAGGAAGGAATTAAGAACTTAGAAGCGGGAAGCCCCTCCCCAGACAGCCACTCCACCCCAGGCTAAGACTCAGACCTCAGTGGGGGGCTGTGGCTGCCACAGAAACATGCAGCCTGGCAGCGGTGAGGAAATAAGACAGCAGGTGCTGGCCGAAGCTGGTTCACAGGAAGTGACCCACTGGGTAGCCAGGAGACTCGCTGGAGAGTGAGCCCCACTGGGCTTCCTTCCAGCTGCTGGCTGCTGGCAGCTGTGCACACAGGAACCGGAAGAGAAGCCCCTGCCTTGACTATGGCGGTGCAGCGTCTCTCTGGCGCCCTCTATTGACAAAGCCTGGCATTGCTCCAGCAGGTGAAGGAGAAACGTTTGCATGGTCCAGCTCCAGTATGGCAAAGCAGGACGAAGAAGGGTAGACTTGGACATGAGAAGCAATGAACTGGTAACCAGCACATTTCATATTCACTTCCAGTTTTCTTAATTTCCTTAACACTCTGACTGCCTTGGGGCCACGGTGTTTTATTATGAAAATAGAATAAAAACTTTGAAAACAAAACGATCCTTTCTAAGCTAATGAAAAATTTGTTAATTTTTCTTGTTTTCTGTGTGTGAGTTATACGCAACTTGAAAAACAATTCACGAGGCTCCCAAGGTGAAGAGACGTGTGAGTTGCATATGCTTCCCGAGGCCCCAGGCTCAAAACTAGTGTGAGTTAAATACAACTCACATGGCAATCAATATGTTAAAAGACATTTACTGTTTAAAACAAAAACAATAATTCTCTATTGTGTATGTATAACGTATAGATGTACTAGAGATGACAACGTAGCACTAAAGGTTGAGTAAATGGAGAGGTACTGTTGCTATATTTTACTTGAAGTAATTCAGTACTAATTCTGAGTAGATTGAGATAATTTAAAGTGCATATTTAATCCCTAGAGCCATCACTAAAAGGCAATATATGCAAACACATATTGCTGGAAATCCAATAGGAAAATTATGGACTACTAGAAAATACTGTATTAACACAAAAGAAGGCAGGAAAGGAGCAACAGGTGGACCAAGAGAGATGAGACAAAATAATTGGTAAAATGACAGACCTAAGTCTCACTTAATTCCAACTGAAGTTCCGCATACAGGAAGCAAACACTGCAATTAAAAGGTAAAGATTGTCAGACTGGATACAAAAGCAAGATCAGCTATATGTTATTTACAAGAGACACACTTTAAATACAAGGGCACAGACTGGTCGAAAGTAAAAGTATGGAAAAATGTACCATGCAAACATTGCAAGAGAGCTGAAGTGGCTGTAATAATATGACAAAATAGGCTTCCCAAGTATGTTACCAGAGACAAGAGGGAATTTCATCATGACTGAAGGGTCAGTGCATCAGGAATATGTAACAATTATAAATACGCACGCACCTAGAACAGGGCTTCAAAACACACAAAGCAAAAACTGACAGAGCTAGAGGGAGGAAGGGAAAATTCACAACTATAGCTGGAGATTCGCATGCTCCTCTCGTGGTATTGCTAGAAGAGGTGGAGAAGTAAATCACTAATGATGTATTCCTTTGCTCTGGACAGGAAGTTGGGAAGCCCACGGAGTCACTCAGAGGAAATGAGGACAAGGCCAGCAGCCCCACTGCTGGGAACGGCCCCCAGCATCAGACCCCGGAGGAACTCCCGCAAGAACCCCGCTGTCTTGGCTGCTGACGCGGACACCGCAGCCTGCACCCTCCCCTGCCACTGAGGCCGGCCCCGGGAACTTGGCCCACTGCCACCAAGACCCTGACACTCACCAGCATGGATGGCACAGCTCCTGGCCCTTCACCTCTCCTGCCTCTGTTCATTCCCCGAGCTCACCTCCTGGAGTCTGCACAGTGACCTATGCAAGTCGTATCACATGACTTCATCCTCCCAACAGCTGTCGTTTGTCCCATTTGCCGATGAGGAAGTTAAGGACTTGCCTAACCACTGCAACAAGGAAGTGACAAAGGCAGGATTCAAACCCAGGCCTGGGAGGGTCTGCTTCACAAACCCTGCTGCTAAACACCTGTCAGGGCTGGGGGAGGCGCCCCCCGTCCCTCCACCTCTGGAGCCGTCAGTGCTGTGGGGCTCAGGAGAAAGGTGGCCGGTGGGTGCAGGGCTGCAGGGCGCAGGAGCTCCCTGGACCGCCAAGGCTGGCCAGGCTTGGGGAGGGCGGACAAGGGCGAAGGGGTCTGGGGGAAGGAGGGGAGACAGCACGAGCAAGGGCACGGAGGGCAGCAGCAGGGGTGGCCCCAGTGCTCAGGTCCTCATGGCCAGGGCCACCTGGGCCACTTGGAGCCACTGCAGGGAAAGCCCTTGGGACTCACGGCCCAGGGAGCAGAGTCAGCCTGCGTCTGGGAGGGGGGCGTCTGCTCTGGAAGGGCTGTCCTCGAGCCAGGCAGGGAGGGGCAGGGAGGGGCTCCTCCACCGGCCTGGGCTCAGTGGGAGATTCCTGTCTTCCCCTCCATTCCTGGCTGAGGCTGTCCCCACAGGTGAAGTGAGGCGCTGCCCGGCCAGGGCTGAGTGTGTCCGGCCTCCCTGGCTCATGAACTACCCCGCGGGACTGTGGGGGGTCGAGGACCCGTGCGCGCGTGCACACGCAAGCGGTAGGAAGGGGAGCCCAGGGACATTGGGGGCCTTTACTGTTCCCGGGACTTCCTGGCAGGACTGGAGTAAAAAGTCCCCAAGAAGACTTTAGGGGGGCCTCCCAGGGGAGTGGGCAGAGGGAAGGGGGTCCGTGTGCCCTTTAGCCTGGCCCACGAGAAGACTGGGGACACCTCCCTGTCCTGGCCCTCAGCGGGGCAGGAACGCCGGCAGGGAAAGGCAGGGAGGGCTGCTAGCCTGGCGCAGAGAGCCCCGTGGGATGTGGGGGGACAGCATGCCTGCTCTGCATCCTGCCCTGCCACGTTAGGATGTCACAAGTGAGGGCAGCAGAGCTTCAAAAAGGATCCCATCTGTGCGTCCGCAGGCGGGTGGACGCCAGGCTGTCCCCTCCCCAACATCCTGTCTCTGTCTCCCCTGTGCCCAGCCAGGGTCTGGTGCACGGGGAGCCCTCCCCCTGCTGGCCAAAGGGTGGGACCTGTGTCTCCACCTGCGGACAGCCTTGGCCCTGCAAGGAGCTCCTGGTCAGCCACGCCCCCAGCACACTGACGCTGCCGTATGTGACACAGTGGGTGCGCGATGGCACCTGCAGGCACTGAACAGCTGCTGCGGTCACGTGCTCGAACCCCAAATGAGCTGTGCAGGTCATCTTATCGCCTTCTCGAGGGGGATGCGGGGTTCTCCTGAAATCTGCGCCTCCTGGGGACGTGTGTGGCGCAGCCCCAGCCCTGCCGGCCACCTCGCCCGGTTCTCAGGTGCTGGGTGCTGTGGGGCCCCAGAGCCACTGCTCACGATTCCTAATAACGTGGAGGACCCACACACACAACAGCTTCTTCTGGCCATGCTGGGAACGGTCACGAGGTGTGATATTTTGAAAACATGAGCTTGATGTCAAAGGGTGTGGCCGTCCCTCTGTCTCGGCTGTCTGGTGCCCTGGCTGCTATATTTTGGTGACTGAACCTTTTTAGCCTGCAGAGCATGTCACTTCCAAGATGTTTTGGATTGAAAAACCAGCATGCACGGGCTATTCTTATCAGCTGTCCAGGAACTCCGGGTGTGCCTGGGGGACCAGCCTGTCCCCCGGTGCCCCAGGACTCGAGTGCTCAAGCCCCGCCTGGCCCATTCACGTGGTCCCGCTCACGTCCAGGTTTCCACCCTCCCTGCCCCAGTGCAGGGCTGGAAGTGGCCCGGAAGTGGCCATGGGGAGCCTGGTCCTCTGTCCACCAGGTCCAGCCACCCACGCTCTGCAGCACCCACCTTCCCCGTACCCCATGAGGGTGGTGCGGTGCCCCGTGTGTGCGTGAGGAGGCCACGCCTGAGAGCAAAGGACTCAGCCTGGACACACAGCCTTCGCCTGGACCAGTGCCTGCTCTGGCACTGTGCTGCTGGGATCTCGCTCAGCCCTTGAGCCTGTGCGGACTGTCTCTTAGTTACATGGGGCCTGCTTCTCAGCCCCTAGCAGGACAGGCGTCCCTGAGGCTGGCCGAGCCTTCCTCACTCCCCTGCAGCTGAGCTTGAGCATCCGGGGCCCTCTGCCCCCGACAGGCAGCCCTGCCACATGATGAGGGCACCCCGCGTCCACCCTCTGGGGTCTAGCTGTCTGTTCCTGTCCCACCACCTGCCGGGTGGCCAGGTGGAGTGTGTTTGACAGGCCACGCCCTGTTATTTTTAGCACTTTTGGCTCCAAGGCTGCTGTAAACACCCTGCCCCAGCCTTTCTCTGCCCTGGAGACCTCCTCTCCCCAGTGCAGTGGGGCTGTCACTTGTCCCCACAAGGCCTGGAGGGGAGTCCCTGAACCTTCCCGTACACTCTCTCCTGCAGCAGCCCTGCGTTCCTCACCCCCTGAGTCAAGGATTTCTTCCCGGAGCAGGCGCTGGGGCCACCACACAGGCTGGCCCAGGCAACGCTTGCAGGCTGACCCAGGGTTGAGGGCTGCCCATGTGGTGATAACACTCTGGAACTTTCCACTGTAAAGGGTCCTTCTTGGCTTCAGACAAACCAGGAACCCCAAGGGTCAGAACACAAGAGGCCGAAGGGGTTAAAGGTCAACAAAACCCTTAAAAAATCCAGGACTGGGAAGCTGAGGCCCTGCAGGGCCCCCTTTGTCCCTGCTGAGCTGTCATCAGCAGGACAAGGGAATGGTCACAAACGTCACAAATAGGAAGCACAGCACCCCCACCAGCCCCGCCTGTGAAGCTGAGGACAGACATCCCATCAGGGCCTAGGTGGGGGGATAGAAATCAGGGCCGGGGTGGTGAGGGGCTGGGGTGGGAGGCTCCTGAGTGCATTCGCTGGCGCCACTGGAGCGAGTTTCAGCACTGTGAGAGCGGGAAGGCCGGAGGGTGCATGGTCTGAAAGCGTTTGCGTTCAGTGCCCTGGGGAGACGGGAGGCAGGAGGGCGGGTTTTTTTCTCTGGATGCCCGAGGCCCAGGAGGCTGAGCTCAGTCCCCAGTTCCACTGCCCAGAGCTGTGTAACCCTGGGCAAGGTACAGCCCCTCTCTGGGCCTCAGCGTTGCAGTCTCTGACGCAGGGATGATGGACTCTCCCCTGTGGGCTGCAGTGAGGACTCAGGGGGGTAACCGTGGGTGCGCTGAGGGAGGGACCCCCACAGTCTTTATGATAATCACTGTCATTGTTGGCATCAGTTGCGAGGACTGCCCTTTCTCTCAGACCAGTGCACGGCTCCTCCCCATGTGTGGGTCCCGGGTTGATCAGCTCCTCTGTTGCCTGGTGGCCCCTTGCCATGCTCCCTTCCCTCTCCCTTGGGAAGGGCCACAATCAGGCACAGGCCTCCTTGTCCAGAGGTTGGGGACGCGCCTGGAGGGCAGGGTACAGACTGAGGTGGGAGGGAGCTGGGGTGCCCCGAGGGGCCAGCGGGCTCGGGGGCAGGGGTGTGCACAGGCACACTCCCCAGGACACGGGGAGCAGCCCTTTTTAACCCAGAGCCAACACAGGAAAAGTGAGCATTCATGGGTTTCATTCTCCAATTCAAAGTGAAAATAACTTTATTGAGACCCACAGACAAAACTTCTATCCTCCAAATAAATATGATTCTGGGGGAACCGGCCAGCTGCCGAGTCGTGCGTTCTCCTGGGCATAACTGAGAATCTGGGGAGCCCAAGCTGCTCTGGGCCCAGGGCCGGCGACCTGGCTGCAGCCTGTTTCTAGGGCCACGTGTGGGCTGGGGGTCAGGACAGCCTGGGGAAACTTTGGCGCGGGACACCTTGATTCTACACTTTAACAGTCTGCCGCTGCAGACCTCTGGCTCTCAGCAGAGCCGTTCCCTGCTCCTGATTCACCTGTCAGGGCCCAGGCACCACGGCCACCTCCCAGCCTCAGCACCACAAATGGACCCCTGCACCAGTCCGTGGGGACCCTCCCTGTTGCCCACCTGAGGCCCCTGCTCTTTCCCGAGTCCTCCCTGGGACCCATCTGCTCCACTTCACTGGTTCTGCCACTTCCTCACAGACTCGGGCTCAGAGCACCCCTTCCCAGCACCCCGGCCCTTCCCAGATGCCACTCTGTCTCTGACCTAGCCTTACCCCCACACTTCCCAGGAGCAACCTACCTGCTGCTTGGAGGATTCCAGCCCCACTCTCCAGGGAAGTGGTTTTGTCGCAGGTCACTTGGAACCTCCCATTTGACAAGTGCAGTTCTGGTCCTGTTGGCCCTCATGGCCCTCAGGAACGAATTAGAAAGGGGCATCCCCGTCCTCAAGACGCTTTGGCCCGTGTGACGGAGAGCGGTCATAATATACTGATTAATTAGAACACTACCCTCTGCTGTATACCATTCCAAGATGACTGCCTTGAGAATGGCACCCCCTTAGATGTGTGCCCTTGTGCAGTGCACCGCCTATGTAGCCTTACAGGGCTGCCCTGGAAGGGCACTTTGCGTCCTCATCCTGCTCTTCCTTGGAGGCATCGAATGCAATTGCTCATTTAACGGTACGATCTGGATCATGTCAGTGCATGGCTGTCAGTGAGATTTGCAAAGATCCCAACACTGTGCCTACCCAGTGTCCTGCCCAGCTCCCAGTAGGACATCAAAAAGTACAGATGAATGATATTCAGAGTGCACAACGTGAATAAGACTCCTATAAGGAAAGTTTGGAACCAAACCAGCAATTGAAGGGTAGATGTAATATGTATCTATGCCTCAGAACGTGCAGAGAAAAGAACATTGAATTAATCCAGCTCGTTAAGTCTTTCTTCCTTCTTTCTGTTGTCCAACAGCAGCAGCAGCCCACAGGACATCTCCATTCCCACCACGAGAGAGAATGGCCATGAAAGGACCCACCCGGAGGACCCTGGTGGGACATCCCACAAACAGGTGCTGGCTGAGTTCTGCTCTAAGCTATGGCTTTTCGAGGTGATGAGCTCACCGTCGTCTATCAAGGCCGAATTCCACACCCTAAGTATAGATGAAGTTGCATTCTTGGAATATACATAGATCCTTATTTTGGGGTTGGTCTACTGGTGTCCACGTCTGATGTCCATGTGATTTCTTTTGACTGTCTGCGAATCGGCAGGATGATGATATATTGGGAAGGGCAGTAAGTTGCCCTGTGTCACCATGAACGGCCTGGCCTTAGAGAAGAAGTGAATTTAGAAAGTCCAGCATTGGCAAGTCAACCTGGTGACGCAGAGCACAGAGAAGAGCCAGTGGCCCCAGGGAGTCACTTGAGGACATCACAGGGCCAAACACCCTTTTTCATTTATTTTGATAGGTGGAATTTAGTTTTAATTATTTCAGAGAATACTTCATGAGATATTTTCAAAGAGAAATGAGATCTTAATAATCTGAGCTCTCATTACCGTCCTCAGCTATTAAATCTTTATAAATCTCTGTTAGACGTGCGGAAGAGGCAGCTGGGGCTGGAGGACTGAGAACTTGGAGCATGAGTGAGCAGAAAGTGGTGGCTAGAATGTGTTGGAGGCTTCATTTCCCCTCCTGGGGCCTTGAGTTCAAGGGTAGGGACTGCTCCCCAGGTGAAGCCACGGCATGGAACAATTCTGACAATGACAGTTGACGATGGGGGGAAACTGAGGCAGGGGTGGACACAGTCGCCAGAATCTGACAACCTGCCCGAGGACACTTGGAAACTGTCCTCCGTCAACCTGGTTTAATTTCACTCCTGCTAAAGTTAACCCCTAAAATTGGGGAGTTTCAGCAACTCAGTGGAGAGGTTGAGTTTGAATTATTTTTACTGCCCCAAATTAAATGACCCACGTCCGCTGGCTGTGCACGTCACCAGGCCTTATTTCTGTACCCCTGATTCATACTTCCCTCCTTCGAGCTGCTCAGGCTCATGGAAACTGGGGAAAGCTCAGGGCCACAAGGACCCGCCAGGCCTCTGGCCACCATGCTCCTTCCTGGTGGGGAGGAATACCCAGTGAGGGCCTTGTGGGTGAATTTTTTATCTCTGTTTGAGTCCTTTGTCCTCACCCCAAAGGTCCCCATCCCTGAAGTGCCCCCTCACCTCCACATCTCTGAGGGTCCTCCCAGAATGTGCTACAGGGTCTCAAACTGCCCAAGTCCAGCCCATCACAGGCCTTTTTCCCCAGACCCACTCTCCTTGGGCCCCTGCCCTGGGCGTCTGAGCCAGCTCAGGGTCCCCCACTGTCCAGCTGGTCACCACATCCTGTTGATGACAGATCCTAAGCCCATATCAGATCAACACTGATCTCCCACCTGCCGGCTGTGGGCCTGGCCTCTACTCAGACCCTCAGCATCACTGCCCTCTGGCCTGGCTGTCGGTCATGGTGGCAGCCCACTGTGCCCATGGCAACCTTGGGGGCCGGAGAGGATGGGCCCAGCTCTGAGCAGCGACCTGCACGCCCTCTTCCTCTCTGGGGAAGTAGCCAAGGTTTCTCTGGCACCTGTGCTGGAGAGAGACGATGGTGCCCCTCTGGAGCGCAGGGAAGAGGAGGGGCATGGGCATCTGCCCTGGCTTTGGTTCCCTGACCAGGGCCCTTTGCTGCTGAGCCAGGAAGATACCACGCTCCTGCCGTACTTGCCACCAATTTCCATTTGCACTTTCATGTCTGCACCACTTTATCATGTCCCCTTAGACATGCAAGTAAACCTCAGCTAATTCTAATGAAAGCCCTGCAAAAGCTTAGCCAGAAATTTAATTGTATTTACTAAAAAGCTAATAAATATTTACTACAAATTTCATTGCTCCATAAAATTGAAGACTGCACCTTCTGCGTTTTTTCTCAGCTATGAGGCCAGGCTGGGGAAGACAGGGAGATGGGCTGGGAGGGAGAAGGAAGGATCCAGCTCTTGTTCCAGCTAAACGGTGGTCCTCCCTCAATGTTTTCTGTAATGAGAGCCGATCACTCCCAGCACCTTTGATCTAAGGTTGATCATCTTATTTGAAAAGCAAGCTTCCTTACAAGGCTTCATTTCAGTTGCAGTTTCAAACCAGATCTCTTTGATTATGCATGGAAAGCTTACAACATTTTCCACTGAGACAGTTTTTGAATTAACTGAAAACTTAGCAGTTTTATAATTTTTGAATTGTAGATTTCTGGCTTCCCTTCTCGGTCTCATAAGTCCATCGAAGGGTCTTTTTAAATCTGAAATTTGCCATAGGCTGAGTCCTCGAAGAAAGATATATACCCTTGACATTTAAAAAAAATTAATGGAAAATCACTAAATCCCTTCAAATGCTACATTGAAATGTAGTTACAGCTCTTTCCCCATGCCCAGTGAGGATTTAATCATGGCAAGATCTTAATGTTTAATATTGAAATCTTTATCCACGAGACCCAAAAAAATATTTTGCAAGGAGCAGCTTGGCACTTCCTAAACTTGCTGACAGCGCCCCTCGGCTCTGCTTTGGAGCTGTAGCAACTGGGGGTGACTCAGTGACCCTGACTTCTACCCAAACTCAAAGTCTAGGGCCCCAGAGAAGGTCAGAACCCCAAGGGCAAACGCGGGGGGTGAAGGGGCTGCTCTGGGAATTCCTCAGCCACCGGCTCCCACTCACCTCCGGAACCCTCAGCAGCCCCAGAGCCTCTAACGCGCATCACACTCGCTAACGCGCATTGGCCAAAGCACGGTCCATGGCCAAGGCCAGAGTTAAAGAGTGAGAAATAGACTCTTCCAGATGGAAGGAAGATAAAAGTCCCATGCAAAAGGGCATGGCTGTGGAGACAGGAGGAAGGTGTGGCCATTCCACAATCACCACAGAGCCCCACCTGGACCACATTTCTGAGGCTGGTGTGCCCATCCCTGCCGCCGTGAGTGCTGGCTGCTGGCAGTCACAGCTGCCTCCTCTCCTGGAGAACGGCCTCAGCTGACAGCAGCCCTGTGCCCATCTAGTCCTCTCTGCCAGGAGTGGGGTCACAGCCAGCGGCTGACTGAGTTGAGGGTACAAAAGGTTGCCCCATCTTCAAGGCGGGGCAACTCTGTGGTGTGATTCGTGTTCCTGGGCCCACTGGGCATCAGTCCAGGGCTAGCCTTGAGCTGAGCCCGCCCCTGCTCAGCCTTCCCCTTCCTTCCCCGGCCCACCTTCCTCCACCCTCAACAAGCCACACGCCCCACGTCCCCGCCCCGGCTCCACTCCCAGGGAACACAAGTGTGGAGATTGTGTTTTCCAAGGAAGGCCCACTGGTGTTCCCTGCCCTGCGTGCGCATCTCTCCACCGTGAGAAGTGAGGTCCGCGCCCCTCCTGAGCAGGCTGGTGACTTACTAGTAACCAGTGGGGCCTGGCGAAGTGACACTCTGTGCCTTAGACTAATGGGTTCTCAAAGGTGACACAGCTCCCATTTTGCTGCTGGACATCCCCTCTTGGAGGCTTCGGACTGACCGACCTCCTTGAGGCTGCCTTGTTGTGAGGGACCCCGGCGGGCCCAGGTGGGGAGAGGCCTGGCCAGCCCCACCCTGTCCGGGCTTTAGCCATCATCTGCCTGCAGCTGCAGGAGAGACTCTACCCAGCTAAACCTTTCCCGAGTTCCTGGCCCACAGAAGTCTTGAGAGAGAATAAAATGATGGTTGTTGTTTAAGCCATTGTTTTGGTCCACTTCTTCGAGCAGTAACAGAGTCTGTACACTGACCTTAGACAATGTGCATCTCCCTGTAATCAGGAGGAACACAAATAGGACCTTGTGTCCAAGCCACTGGTCCTCTGCTCTCACGCTGTGCAGCAAACTGTGTTCGTGTGGCGTCTGCCTCGATAGCCTCATTTCTCCCTCCACCCCGGGGCCTCGTTAGGAATGCTAGCTAGAGCCCGGCGCGTCAGGACCTTCATGTCTGTAGCAGACACACCTTCTTTTCTTCTCTAGCAAGCCGTTCTGCCCCTGTAACCTCTCTTCCTCCAGAGTATCTAGAAGAGAGAAACTTCCAGAACAACAGGTGCCTCTATGGATGTCCAGTGCAAGGGTCAGTGGTGAGGTCAGTTGAAGGTTTTTTTCTCTGTTGGAACCCTGGAAGTGTACCTGTTTCCAAGGGAAGACATTTGTCTGGACTTCCTCTCAGATTGCTGGCAGGGCCCCATCCTGGGCAGCGTGTCCCTGCGCGAGGAGCTGGAGTTTTGAAGGAGCAGGGGAGTGGGGAAGGGCCAGGAAAGATGTGGCCCCTGCGCTCAGAGCTCTTGGGGGTTAGGATGCACACTTCAGTCTTCACTGAACAGCAGAGTCTGGAGGACGAATGGTAGCGGGGGAGCGAACCACTTTGCCACGGGAGCGGGGGCGTGAGGATGGCGGGGTGGGACGGGGAGGGAGGGCATGGTGGGGGGATGGGATGGTATAAAGGTGGTGGGGTGAGTAACGGATACAGGGAATGGCTTGGGGGAATTCTGGCACTTTTGAAATTTTCCCAGCTTCAACGCATATAGTTAAGTGACGCTACCGGATTTTGCCTAATTGTGAAAGGCATTAGGAGTTGTATGTTCAGGCTATCTTTTTTTTTTCCCCTGAGGAAATGTGAGAAGTTAAAGAGCAAGGGAGGAAAGGCAGCCACATGAGTGGGGCTCACAGGGGGGCAGGTGCGGTTAACACCCCCAAGCCCAGGTAGGCAGCTTTGTTGGGGTTTACAGGTTCAACAGGCTCAGACTAGATTCCAATATTCAACTGTCCAGTGGATGTTATGAATGAATGAATGAATGAATGTTTTAAAGATACACAAACAGATGTTATTTTTGGTGGATCCTGGAGAAAAATCAATCTTATTTATTCTTAAAAATGGAGAGGAAAAACCTGAATGCAGGTCTGGACATCTGGGGAATGTTCCCTCAATCCCAGTTTAACTTTTGTTTCCTTTTGGGAATCAAGAGATGTCACATTTACACAAGTGAACACATGGAAGGAACATCCAAGTTCATTTGCTAATTACCCTGCACGCTTCAGACAGGCCCATGCCCATTCAAATCATTTCCCCAGAGGACAGAGTCGGGGGAGGCCCGGGGCTGATGCTGTCTTTCTGGGGGATGACCTGGAAGCGGCTGCTCAGAAGAGCCTTTCGTTCCGGGTGCTGGCAGCAGTTTCTGCATTTGTAGTTGCAGAATGAAGTGCCCATCAGAAGAGCAAAATCCCCAAACCAAAGTTAGAGCATCCGATTTTGGTTCCTTAACCATCTGCGGGGAAATTTTTTAGTTTTTCACATGCTCAAAAAGAAACAACAAGGGAGGAAAGGCCGTTTCCTGTGACCACGCTCTCGGGGCAACCACCCCAGGCTTTGTCCTGAGTGTGCCCGAGTGCCTTCCAGGCAGGGCCTCACCTCCACCAGCAACATCATGGGGTAGCCTCACGTGAGCCCTGCCGACTGGCTCCTAAACAGGCTGGCGCCTCTTAACCCCCAGAAGAGGGAAGTTGTCACCCCAGAGGTGCAGGAACGCGCCCAAGACGCTTGGGACTGGGGCCACAACATCAGCAGACAGCCCGAGTGGATGTCTACTCCAGTCCTTGTTCCTTTTAATCATGGCCTGAGGCTCCCTGCGCCAGCTCTCAGTCCCCAGCTTTAGGAAGTAGGATAGAGCTGGTGTTTTGAAAACCCTTGTTAAACTGGTAAACCAGTTATTTACATAGCCTGTAATTCCAAAGAGAGTAATTATTTACTTACAGAAACTCTAAGACTGTCATTTCAGATATCAGCACATAAGTGATGCGAGATTCTCCCTGTGAAATAAGCATATTTGGGTGCCTGTTGAAAAATAGTAGAGGGAAATACAGACTTGGTAGTTATGAAAAATCACCTACATCGCTCTCGTGGAATTTAACATCTTAAAGCATCGGTTAGCCACACAGGTGTAATGAGACCCTGCATTTGTGAATCAGGTGATTTTTCAATCCTTGCAACCCAAGACAGAGAACAGAGGGGATCTGGCAGTTACGGGGCTGGTTGGCCCCTGTAGGTCTCCAGGCTGAGACTCCACGCCCTGCTGCACTAGGAGGAGCTGCCCTCCCTGGTGTTGCCCGGAGACAGACAGGCTGGCCTCGAGTCCTTCGCCCCAGCTCAGCACAGCTCTCCACTTCCTCCCGAGGCCTTAAAGTGCCCCACGGCTTGGGAATTCTAGTTGAACTGAGTTTATTAATTAGAGGTCCATGCTTCCAGTGAGTAATAAGACACAAATACAACTGGGCTGCCCCAAACATAACCTGGGTGGAAGAACGAAGTCAGAGTTGGTAATCTCAGCAACTCCCAGGGACACACAGCCGCAGGGTTCGAGAGCGTACTGCTGATTGGCCTGGGCTGGGCAGAGGTCTGGCCCAGGGTTTCTTTTGTGTCCACGGTCTGTGGTGAGGCCAAGGGGTGGCCAAAGACTCCCAATCTTCAAAACCCCCAAATCCACATATTAAATAAAGGAATCATGCTTGTTATGGCAACAAGAATTCAAGACGAGTCCCTAGGGCTCTTCCAGAGGATGACCCCACCGTAAACCTCTCCAGTGTGGAAATTCCAGAGCAGCCCCACCTCTGAGCCCAGCACCCGGCCAGAGTCTTGCTCTGGCAGCTCCTCGTTGGGAAGCCTGACAAGGTGAAACTAAGGTATCTGGAGTAGACAGGAGAGACATGGCTTGGAGTGGATGACCCATTCATTGATTCATTCATTTATTCATGCATTCCCTCACTTAGTCAAATGTTCCGAGGGCTGGCCCAGGCCTTTCTACCAGGAAGAGAGGGACATGCCAAGAGAACCAAAGCCTTCTGGCAGTGGAGTGGGTGGCGGAGGGATGCCCGGCCTTCTCTGCTCGGGACTGTCCAGGGGCACACTCTCAAGTTGACCCCTGTCATCTGTATTTTTTGGATATAACAAACCTCATTAATTCAGACTATTAATCTTGAGTATTTCACCCCAGGTTGGGTGGAACTTCTCCTTTGCACACAAGAAAGATATGTCAGCAGATGTGAGAAAAAGAACTTTTAAACTAACCCTACTTTCACACATCGTGTACACTTTCAAACCTCTTCACTGGGACCCATAGCAAGAAAGACTTTTTGCCTCAATACGCACAACTGTATCATGTATATCCACATTAGAACAAAGGAATAGTTTCGGAAAACTATACCGACCCTTACTAGGAATGAAGAAGTCTCCTCTTTTCTATAGTATTTTATTTTATTTTTTTAAAAGATGCTGGTTACACCCATTCAACTGATTTTACAACCTATTAATGGATTGAGACCTGCGCTTTGAAAAATACTGCCTCCCAGGCCCCAGGGTGCGTACAATTCTGAGAGCTTTTTCTATCTGCAGTGAAGGCCCAAGGACCAACAATTTCCCAGAAAATGTTTTTCAGCAAATGGATAACGAAGTTTGCCTGTCAACTTTACACGGCACCTCTGCAAGAAAGCTTTAGGGAATGCCCCCAACATTATTTTAGTCATATTAGGGCAGATGGGATTTTTACCATGGCAATTGGTCATAGAAGCCTAAAGTTACAACCATCCTTCATGCCCTGACAAAGCCGGGTGGATCCTAACATATAATTGCAGTGACAGCGTCTGAAATACCACCTTGTGCCTTTGCTCCAGGGTGTTGTGGCACGTGCAGGGACATGTTATCTGCTTGGTCCTCACCAGGGCTGCCTTCTCGAAGCTCCCACAGGGCAGGACAGGCAGACTTATTTCCGCTCTACAAAAGGGGAAACCAGGGGCCAGGGAGGTGAAGTGCCTTCCTACGATCATAGCGTTAGTCATGAGTTGAGTTCTGCTTTTTTGATTTCTGGTCTCGAATTCTCCTGCTCTAGTGAACTTCTCACTGGTTCATCTTTCCTAGGGAACTCATTGCCACAGTACTGTGGAGGCCCATGGCATCCTGCTGCTCAAGGCACGAAGCCACGAGTCTCAGGCCAGGAGCCCATTTGGAGGTGGATATGGCAGGTCGTAGAAATGCAACTTTTATCTGGAGTCACCCCAACCGGCCACGACTGGAAGGAAGAGAGGGAGTGGAGTGTCCTAATGCCTGGGGGAAGGATGTCCCGGGCAGAGGGAACGGCGTGTGCAAAGGCCCTGAGGAGGGAGTCAGCCTGGGTCTGCCAAGGCTCCTTGGAGGCCAGTGTGGCTGGAGCAGGTGACTGAGGGGGAATCACAGGACCTGAGGTGACCACCACAGCCCACTTCGTTCGTCCTGGGGACTCAGTCACTGGGAGCAGTTTGGCAAAAGCTGCTCTTTGAGAACAGCGGTGACGTGACCAGCACTGCCTTGGCCCATGGGCCTTGTGCTACGGGATCTCAGATCTTCATTCCATGGTTTCTCATGTGTCTTTTTCTCTCCATGAGCTCCCTGAAATGGATTTTTAAAAAACTAGTAGCCATGACTCTATGGCATTTGGAGTTGAAATTGAGAAAACCTAACATGTAGCCATTTAAAAACCAGATCAATAAGGCCTGCCCATGGAGCACCCACTGGCATGTGGCAGCCATCAGATAAGGGTGATGCTCCACTCTCCTTTCTCTGATTTGAGGGTAGAGGTGCCTAATGGCTTTCCAGGATTTTGGAAGAGTCCCAGATGTGGGGCACTGGGTCAAGAGAAGCCGGGCACAGTAGCTTATGCCTGTAGTCCCAACACTTTGGGGGGCTGAGGCTGGAGGATCACTTGAGCCAGGAGTTTGTGACCCACCTGCTGGGCAACATAGCAAGACCCTGTCTCTAAAAAAAAAAAAAAAGGAGGGATTCACCTCTTTTTTGTTGTTGGATTTTTTTGTTTGTTTGTTTTTCAAGACAGAGTCTCCCTCTGGTGCTGGGGATGGAGTACAGTGACATCATCATATCTCACAGCAGCCTCAAACTCCTAGATTCAAGTGATCCTTCTGCCTCAACCTCCCAAGTAGTGGGGACTATCGGCGTGCACCACCACGCCCAGCTAATTTTTCTATTTTTTTTTTTCTGTACGGACAGGGTCTCACTATGTTGCCCAGGCTGGTCTCAAACTCCTGGCCTCAAGTGATCCTCCCACCTGGGCCTCCCAAAGTGCTAGCATTACAAGTGTGAACCACTGTGCCTGACTTCGAGTCCTTTTGAACTCTCCAGATGTGTGCGTTATCAGTTGGTGGCTCACGCCCATGTGTGGATTTGCACTTCCACCAACTCCCACTTGCCAGAGCCAAGTGTCAATTGTGGTCTGTGTTCATTGCACAAGATAATGTCCCATTGTTGTTTGGATTCTCCTGGTGTTCAACATGTTTATTAGCTATAAGAAAATGAAGCTCAAACATAAGGTTAGTTTTGATAGAATACAAGCTATCAATCAAACTTTACAGTGGCCCTCCATCTCAGAGTAAAACCGAAGTCCTGTCCCTGACCCCAAAGGTTCTCTAGCTCCTCCCACTCCTGCCCTCACGTCTGTCCCCTGTGACTCTCTCCCTGCCCAGGGGCTCCAGCCACACTGGCCTCCCTGAACGCTCGCTGACCTCACGGCCATGGCCCAAGCTGTTCTCTCTGCCTGGTGGGGCCCCAGGCGCCCAACCTCCAGGTCTGCGTTCCAATGGCTCCGCACTGCAGCCCTGCCCTACCCCCAGGGCCTCGGTCCTTGCCCCCTTCCCTGCCTTTGCTTACTCCACAGCTCTGGTCAGAGATTCATTTGGGGCTTGTTTATTTTCTGTCTCCACCCACTAGAAGGTAAGTAACAAAAGGCCAGCCACTTAACTGGTTGTGTGCTAGCTGAGAGCTGGTGGGGGTGGTGCTCTGCCAGCAGGTCTCGACTGCAGGAACTCAGGAACAGGGCAAGATGGGAGAAGTCGCTTCTTTCTGGCACCGCTAACGCTCACGCTTGTCATCAGCCTTGAGAGATGAGGAAGGGCACCACGTCTGCCTCTATTCACAGTGAGATGGCATATTGCAATGCTGATGAATTAGGATGTTTCTTATACTTTTCCAATTTTTCATCTCATTAATCCAAGATTTAATCTGGACCCAGTAATTTCTCCCTCCTCATTTCTAATGTGCGAGGAGCAACAGGCCTCACTTCCTTGGAGACTGCCAGTGAGATGAGCTGGGCCCTCTCGGGGGCGGCTCTGCCAGCCACTGGCTTCCCTTTGCCCGGTGGAGCGACGCTGAGGGCTGGGCTGACTGCTGGTGGTGGTGGGGACACACAGGGACTATTCTGGGCCTGCAGGTTGGGGAGAAGGTCACTGACAGTGGTGCAAGCCTCTGAATGGGATTTTAAGGAAGGCACGAGGTGTTCACAGTGGGTTTCTTGAGTTTTTCCGTGTAGTGCTCAGCTCCCGTCCTCTCCCCTGTCTCCCATGATGTCTGCAGCCACAGACCCCATTTTCTTAGGAACATTATGGCGTTGACTCTGTTTTCAGAAAGTGTTAAAGGTCGACCTGGGTGTGGGGCTTCAGTCAAAGTTGCCTGTGGGAGGCCAGTCACACCGAAGACTCATGTTCTCCTGACAGATTTCGGGAAAGTACCAGAGATGTATGCACGTATGTGTATGTATGCATGCAAATCCCAGAATAGGTTCTCTAAAATGAGGCTGGCTACCTTTGTCTGCCTGAGTGGCCCACAGAAATGAGAGGAAATTGGAACTGTTTTTGTTTTTTTGCTAGAGTGTAGTGGCATCGTCGTAGCTCACTGCAACCTCCAACTCCTGGGTTCAAGCAATCCTCCTGTCTCATCCTCCCAAGTAACTGGGACTGTAGGTGCACAACACCATGCCAGCTAATTTTTCTGTTTTTTGTAGAGATGGGGACTTGCTTTTGTTCAGGCTGGTGTCAAACTCCTGGCCTTGAGCATTTCTCCCACCTTGGCCTCCCAGAGTGCTAGGGTTACAGGCCTGAGCCACCGTGCCAGCCCGGGGACTGTTTTATGTGGCTAGTTCCCCAAGCCTCTGACCTTCCCTCTCTCATTCTTATGCTCACACGACCCCACGACTGCATGCCCACCTTAGGCCTGCTCCACTGCTCCACTTTCCTCTGCATTTGTTTTCAACAGTCCCTGTCAGGAGAAGGGTCACAGAGTGGGACAGAGAGGAGTGCTTTGGCAGCACGACCACCCCAACCCTCTGATCCCCTTCCACCATCTTCAGCAGATCTTTTAGTCTAAACTAGTGTTTTTGAACTTCAGGTCATGAATCAACAGCAAGTTTAGAGGGTCATGACAAGCATTAAAAAATGAAGTAGAGCAGAAAATGTCAGAGTACATCACATGTTGGAGAATAACTATTGCATTATGTGTGTATGTACACACACACGTGTTATATATATAACTGGGTTGTGACGTAAAATGTATTCTGAAGGTTTGGAAACCACTTAATCTGAACAGTTAGTGTACCTTTGTGATTTTGCCACGTGTCAAGGTCCTGCCTGAAGCGATATTTAATATAATTTAGTGAAAGAAGTTGCCAGCATACTTCGGCTCAAGTTAGGTCCATAGGGGCCAGTGGTTTTTGTGTGAGGAGGTGTCACTGGAGACACAGATCAGGAGAAGCCTGATGAAACTCCTGTCATAGGCCTGACGCCTCCCGACACTCTACGATGAATACTTTTTCCTCCTCTCTGAAAAGCAGATAGCATTGGCTTTCTGAGCTGTTGCACTTATGTGAGTCACTCTGATATCTGCCCGCACTTTTCCCAAAAATGTAGCAAACAGAACATGTAATGCTACATAAATGCCTGTGAGAAATGTCTGTCCAGAAGGAGCGTCAGCTTGTTGATTCACGTTGCCATAGGGAACAGAGATCTGCCTTCGCAACGCAGCAATGAGAGAGCTCTGATTGGCTTTCCTTGCTGCCCATCACCGCTGCCGCGGCTCCAACCGCACAGGCCAGACGCCCCCTCCCCGAAAGCAGTTGCCCTGTTTGGGCCAAACTTTGTGCTGTCTCCCTTCCATCCGCCAAGGCAGGGGCTCCAACGGCTCGGCTCGGACAGCTGGAGAAAGAGACAGAGGGGGAGGAGGAGGAGGGAAAGAGAAGGAGCGGTCTCACCAGCAGAGGGCTGGCCCCCGGTTGTCCTGACTCCGCTCCTGGATGCCGCTTACTGTAGCTTTGGTGGAGCATAAAGGAGCCGGAGAAAACCCCCTGACCCGGCCTTGCACCTCCCCCCTGTTGCTCATTTTAAAAGAGCCGAAAATAGCCCAGCCTAGCGAAAGGAGTCTTCCCTGATTCCGGCAAAGTTTTAAGCAGATCTTTTGTATTACGCAGGGTAGGTGGGAGCGGGCGCCTGCACGATGTGCCCAGGCTGCGGCCGGGAGGACAGGGGCAGATACGGAGGCCTGGAGCCTGGGCAGGGGACGCGGTGGGGACCCTGAGCCTCCATCACAACTTCCGGCAGGCGGGAAAGGACACCAAGGCTCTGAAGGGGAACCCACCATGAGGGGAAGGGCTTCAACCCAGAGTGCAGGGGTCTGTGTGTGCGCTGGCGGGGGCTGGCCTGTCACCCTGGCGTGGTTGCCTTGGGAACCCTCTCAGGTCTGCACGGTGCCCTTGTGGAGCAGGTGTGGGGTGCCACTGTGGCTTGGCTGAGTGCAGTTAGCAAGGCCGCGCTGCTGTGGCTGTAGAACAAGCACCTGTGGGGCTCATGGAGCCAGAGACTATTTGGGGTTCCGGAACATTCCACGGGGGAAGCTAAGGAGGGAGGGAGACGCTGGACTTCCTGCCTCCACTCACGAGTAACTGAAGAAATACAAGGAGGACCGGTTTCAGCTGGTCACACTGGTCTCAGGCATTTTCTTTTTTTTTTTTTTGGAGAGTCTCGCTCTGTGCTCTGTCGCTGGACTAGAGTGAGGTCAGCCTAGCTCACTGCAACCTCAAACTCCTGGACCCAAGCGAGCCTCCTGCCTCAGCCTGCCGAGTAGCTGAGGTGCAGGCGCGTGCCACCACTGCCAGACTAATCTTCTCTTTTTAGTAGAGACGGGTCTCGCTCTTGCTGAGGCTGGTCTTGATCTCCTGACCTCAAGCGATCCTCTCGCCTCGGCCTCCCAGAGTGCCAGGATTACAGGCGTGAGGGATCTTTATGCATTTCCTTGAGAAGTGAAAAATGAAAAGTCCATTCTGCACTTCGCTGCTGACTTGAGGACAGACGGACGGTCCCCCTCCTTGGTTGGCCTGGAGCCTCTCAGAGGCAGGCCCTCCATTTGCCCCCCACCTCGCCTGGGTGACACCTTGGGGGACCTCAGAGAATCACTGATGACTTGGGGAAGAAGGCTGAGGCCATTGGAGAAATAGGTGCCCCGGGCCTCGTAGGCTGCACCTGCCTGGGGTGGAGGGAGGAGCGGGGCGCAGGGACAGCCAGGCCAGCGGGGAACCTCGGGGGCTCGAGGCAAACCGGCCGCCTTGTGCCTGCCAGTCCGAGACCCAACTCCTGGGAGTGGGAGGAGCCCAGGGAGGGAAAAGGAAACTGGAGCCCAACAAATGCTTAGCCATCCCTCCCCCGTCAATAAAAACGAGCAGGGGCCCAGATGGCTTGAGTCACCTCCAGCCCCACCCACTGCCCGTGTGGGGGAGATGGGGGTGTGTCCGTGACAGAGTGGGAGAATGTGTGTCGGACTGTGCGTGTCTCAGGCTGTCTGTGTGAGGGCGAGCGAGGACGAGCCTGTGTCGGCGCAGTCGACCCCGGGGGTCCGCATGCCGAGTGTGTGTGAGCGCGTCTGCAAGCGGGTTGCCATGTGAGGGCGTGTGCGAGCACCAGTGGCGAGCGCGGGGCCGCCCCTGGCCCCGCCGCGAGGACCCCGCACCCTCCGGCCCCACGCGGCCTGCGTGGCTGCTTGACCCGGAAAGGCGGGCCCGCGGGGGCGCGCGGCGGCGGGGGCTGCGCGGAGCGAGGGAGGCCCGCGGGGCGCGCGGCGGGGCCGAGGGGGCGGGGGCGCGGGCGTCGCTAAGGCCGGGCGGGCGGGCGCCGGCGCGAGGGCCCTTAGCAACGGGCCGCGGGCGCGCGCGGGCCGCGGGGGCGCGCGGGGGCCGGCGGGCGCGTGGGGCCGGCGGCGCCCGCGGGCTCCTGCCGCTCCCACGCGCGCGGGCGGCGGGG
>CAUYSK010029538.1:0-24709 GCA_963575035.1 Avahi laniger | reverse complement strand
GCAGCAGCAGCAGCAGCAGCAGCAGCAGCAGCTGTGACTCAGGCTGATGCCCAGGCAACAAGTCCCCGCGGTCGCAGGCTCTGGGTTCCCTGAGTTGTGGCTGCCCACCATCTGGTAGTCCGCACTGAAGCTCCCAGAGCTGCCGCGGTACCCGCGGTCCTCTGCGGGAGGATTCTATATTGTGTCCCTCCCAGCGCCCACCGAACTTTCAGTGGTTTCCGCGGGAAGAGCCTCTTTTATGGAGTTCCCCTCCCGCGATCTAGTCCTGGCGGTCTCCTGTGGCTAGAAGCTGCCTCCAAACTCTCCCCTGTGGGCTCGAGTGGCCTCCGATCTGCGGAGCGCCGGCTCCGAACAGCCCCTCCCCTCCGATGCTGCCCCGGCGCGGCGCTCGGCGCGCGCGTTTAAAGTGAACCCACTCCTGTCTTGGCTCCCCACGGCAGTCTGTGCTACCACTTCGCTCCGACTTCTGGCACTTCCCTGCCTGCGTGTGAGTGGGGTTTGGTGAAGCAAGAGTCGTCTTCCTGTGAGTCAGATCTCTCTGTCCGGGCCAGCCCGCCTCGGGCGCGGCTGACCCGCGCTGCACTTCCTTTTGTCCCACTCTCTCCGGGTGTTTTTACAGTTCTCCTTACTTTATCAGCGCCGCTGTTTGTCCCTCGCTGCTGCTTTGCAGATTCGCAAAGCCGATCCTGTGGGAGAGCGCCTCCCTCGCGTGTGGGTGTCCGTGTTCTTCACCTCCCACTGTGGGAGCAGAGAGCCAGGAGGTCTCCCCTAATCCACCATTTTTCTCTCCCCATCCATTCATTCTTAAGATATTAGACTTATTCTGAGAAAGGCACTGTACTAAATGCTTGAAATACTAAGATGAATATGACACTGATCCTGTCCTTCAGGAAAAAATATAATCTAGTATAACTTCTTACATTATTTTCTCTGATATTTTAATAATATACTTTCCTTTGAGCAAATATGAAGCTCAGAAAATTTAAATACTACAAACACATGTATTTAGAGGTTACCTGCGAGATGTCAGTCTCTTTACACACATTTGCTTTACCTAGTTAAAAAAAAAATTCATCTTCCACTTACTAGAATATTATTAAATTAACGTCACCCTCTTGAAAGTGGTCAGTCTTCCAGAAAATGGACTAGAGAAGATGCTGTGGTTCATGTCTATCATGATAATGGTTAATGTACCATATTTTTATTATGAAAATTTTAAATAGATAAAATGACCAAAATATAAGACAGCAGACATTTGTGTGGCTGACCATAGTTAATCCAGGTGTTTTGGAATCAGAAGAGTATCTGTGTGATCTGTACTCAAAACCCATGACAATCCAATTCCCCTTGTAAGAATGGTTAGGATAAAACTGGTGCAGGTTATGTCAGCCAAGCAGAGTGACTCAAAGTTAGGGACTGAGGTATTAGTGAGATAGGCTATGTGATAATGTAAGCCCATCAAAAGGATGTGACACCAAGTGGCCAATGCAAACTGTTACTGACACACACTGTTGTGAATCGAAACAAGAAGGTGTGTTGGCTTGGAGTCAAGAAAGAGCTTGAGACAAAACAGTAAATTTGAAACTAAGATGGTGTGAAAGGAGAAGTGAAGCTATATAACTCAAAACTATCAAATAGGCTGATGTGGCCAAAGCACACTATTAACATCTTCATCAAGTGGCACAGGAAGATGAAAGACACAAAAGAGGCAGAACATTTCCAAATATTTAAAAAAAAATTTTTTTCTTTCAGATTAAAAAGAAAGTTTGAGGATCTTTACATATAATTTTCTATGCAACTTCAAACTTATGGAGTATATGTTTGGTGTTGTAGTAAGGTTTTTGTTTGGTTTAAATCCAGAATTTTGGTGCATATGAATCCTGAAGCACCAAAATAACAGGAGTGTCATGAGCATGATGACATTTGTTTTATGGCTTATTTCCAATGAGATAAAGGAGGACATTCCTTTCAGAACTCAAAACCACTAAAAAGGAGCCAAAAAGTAGATAATGAGGACTTTTCTACTAACATGTGTATGTGCTACTTTAAGTGTGTTATTGTTCTTTTTACACAATCATTTGTGAGAGAAAACCATGGCAATTAAGTTTTATAACTGTTTTTCTTTTCGGTTCATGGACAGAAAATGATTAGAAATATAATCTAATTATAGATTTAGCCTGAAATCTGATTTTCCCCAACATGATGAATGAATCATATATAATAATTTGCTTAAATTCCTAAATGACCATATGACTGTCATTAGATTTCTGCATTTTGCTAATTTTAGTGTTTTTATATCATGCCAAATAAGAAACATTCAAAGTCAGATAAATTTTAATATTATATTCAAAATAATAAGCAGTCATGGAAAGATGATGAAGTTACTGGAGGAGTTACCATAAGTTAGGAACAAGACTTAAGGTAACTGCAAAACAGACCCATAACAGAAATCCTCTAAGATCATGGTACTTATAGTTAGCTTGATGTTTTGCTTCAAGACTGTGAAAAGCAAAAAATGAAAGCTTCAAATAGATTAATTTCACTTGCAATGTTCATAATTGAGATGGGTCTTTTCAAGCAAAATTTTTAATAGATTCAACAGTGGAGTGGTAAACAAATAAATAAATAAAGATTGATTGATTGATTAAACCACATCATTTTCCTCTCACTCCTCCATCATCCTAGACTGCAAAACAGACTGATAACAGAAATTTCTATTTTCATTTTCATAAATTTAAATTTAAATAGCCACATATGGATAGTGGCTGTCATATTGGATAGTGCTGAGTACATAGAGTTCACATATTTCTCTACCAACACCAAAAAGAACTAAATACACAAAAAGCAGAAGTGAAAGGGAGAATAATGGGGAAAATGTCGAAATACATTAAAAGAAATTTATTCTATATAATATGGGAGAACAAACTTCTAAATAGTTATTCCTTGTGTCGATGTTTGGATAGAATTTTTTAAATTTGAAATGTTGAGCCAAATAAGTGCAAAGTTTATATCTGCTTTGATTAACATAAAATGGATTGGGCATCTTTTCAAATAGAAGGCTATGAGACAAGTTGATTACAATTTTACACAGCTGTAACCATTCTTTATCATTGGACACCAACAAGACAGACCTACTCAGGGTTTGGGCATCAATTTTTTTATGTCAGGTAAAAATTTGCTTTAAGATCTCTGTTAGTACAAAATATCATTAATAGAAAAGTGATCCTCTTGCTAAAATGTGAAGTCCATGCTTAAGTGCATCATCTATGTTCTCATACGCCGTGAAATTTGGGGAATTCTTAAAAGAACTGTAGCAACTACCACCCACAGAGAAGAAAATGGATCCACAGGTCAGCATTCAGCAGCTAAGAAGAATATTTTCTATCTCCTGCAGATTTTTTCTCACATTTTAGAGGCTTAAAACATTGAATGTTGATAATGTTCACATTAGCAAATAGATTCTGAGCAGAACTTCCTTTCCATTTTGCTGTCCTTTTAGTCTTTATATAAATAAATATTCTTTAATGAAAACACCTTAATCAAAATTATTACAAATAGAAATTATATATATTTGATCTTTCCCTGGATTTTCTTTGAACTGGCATCCAACTTAAATAATTCATCATCTTAAAGAATATCTATGGAAAGAAACAGATGTGTGTGGGAAGATTCCAGGGGGAAAAAAAAGATTTTTTTATATACATATGCATATAATAGCCCATCGACGAATGCATTGATTTACAATAGCATTAACTCTCACAAATCCATGCTAAACTTTGGGAAGAAAAGAGCATAATTTTCATGTATCCATTATATGTTACATTTTCATTCCATGGTTTAGAACATAACTTAATATATATTATCTGATTGGATAATCTCAAAAACCCTATGAAGTCATTTTGGCCTGATATGATTTTGGATAGTATTTCTAATAGGAAATAACTCTTACAGGCCTCCTGGTTAAAAAATAGAAATAACAGCATTCAGACCAAAGGATTCTGATTCAAGGATGCTTTCCTCCTCCATACTCTGCTACTACTATAATTCAGAAACCAGCTGTTTCAAATAAACTTAATCAACTTGACATAAAAATAAAATTTCCTGGCAGAGACATAAAAGAAATCCTGATCATGTTGTCTTATAATACAGCTGAGATTATTGCTAAGTGCCGAGTATCTCTAAAGATTGATTTTTCATGTGACAAATGTCTGTCCCTACTTATTCCAGCCCTACCTATCAGCACATAGTAATGTTACTCAGTGCCTTCTACCTGAAGCCTCAAATATTCTTAGAAAACTTTAACCAGAAATAATATATATTCATATATTTGCATGTATGTATATATATACATATGTATTTATATATCTATGTTTTAAATATATATACATATGTAAATGAAAACAGAGTTCTGGAATCCACAATAGGAGGGCTATAGTATGCTGTCTGAGTTAAGTCCAATATCCTTTTCCTGGGTTGAAGAATATGTTTTTTAGGAGTAATTCTTTCAACACACTTTTAGTAAGTACCTAAATGTCAGACATCACAGTGGGGATGTGTATAGAATACTAAATTAAAAGTCACAGTTCCTATCTTTTGGGAACCTTAAAATATAGTGAGGGAAAGATAATAAGCTAATATATTGATAATTGAATGGAAGAATAGGTAGACAGAAAGAGAGATGAGACAAAAAGAAAGATAATTATGAAGATAATTAAATAATATATGATGAGAAGATTGATTAAAATGGGAAGAAAAATTTCTTGATTAAATATATATATTTAAATTGAGAAAGACTAGCTATGTGAGTGTTTGAAGTGAGGAAGAATATTGTTTCACTCAGGAAAAAAACATACATACAAAGGAACTCTGGGGGGAAATATTTGGCATGTTAAACTGTCTCCAATTAATGTAGGATGGGCAGAACTCAGTGCACTGAAAAAGCCAGGGGAACAGATCCTGCATGTTCAAGTAAGGCCGTGGTATAAAGCTTGGACTAACATGATCTGATGTGTGTCATTGTTGAATTTAAAATCCTTATCGCTAATAGGGCATGAATGGAAACTTAAAGACAATTTAAATGTTTAGTTGTTGTCTGGGAAAAAGATGTAAGAATGAGGAGAAGTATGTGGATTTGTGATAGATTTTGGAGGTAGAAATGCAATAACATGATGTTGAATAGAATATAAAGAGAGAAGTGGAGTAATTAAAGATGACTAACAGGCTTTTGGCTTTAGTAACTGGATGCCATGCTATTATCTATTATTTGACATTAAACATTAGAGAATGTACGTGATTCATAATGTTTTAGGTGGGAGGGAAAAAGAAAAAGGAAGAAAATAGGAGGTAGAAGAAAAGAAACAAGGCAGTCGAGAAGCAAGATGAAAAACTGAAAGACTGATGATGGAGGAGACAGAGTAAAATACCAGAAAAGCAAAATCCTTGAAAGCAAGAAGAGTGGAATTCAGTGCATGTATGGAAGGATTGGTCTTTGTTATCAGGACATACCTGCTTTGTTTTGTTATAACAAGAAAAAAGGTGAAAAAATTGGAGTACATAGGTTAGTGGATTTGGTTTCAAGAAAATAAAGGTGTTGCATTGACGGCTTCTATTTTCTCAAAAAGTTGAAAATTATCTCCTAAGTTGAGAGCACAGACTGAATAGTTGTAGAAAAATTGAAGAAAGGAACGATATGAAATATATGGAATTAAAGAGTTTGGAAACAATCCTTTGGAAAAATGAAAAACAATTGCTTGACAAAGTTGAGTGTCTATTTGAATTTTCGGGTTTTAATTAAAAACAATTACTAAAGCTCTATAATCTTTTCTATCATCAGTGAACATTTGTGGTCAAGATCAAGTCTGAACTTTGAGGATCATTGATTTAATCCGATATTAGGTGTTCCTCCATCTCAAACATTTCAGGGAGGATCAAGAGCTATTTGGCCTCTGTAAAATAAAAGAAATAAAATTTGTAAGAACACATTATGGGATTCCTGACTTAGCCAACAATATTACATCTTATAATCTATCAATACTTTTTCATTTTATAGTTTATATAGTAAGTAGATATAATATGTTATTTCTTATAGTAAAAAGGAGAAAGATTTTTTTATACAGGACACTGCTTAAAATACTATTTCTCCTTGTCTCTTAAATGAACAATGAACAGCTTTTAATGGTTTAAGCCATGTTTATTCTATTTTAAAAGTTTCCTTACTCTGTCCCATCTTTTCCTTTGTCATTGCTTCAATCCAAGTTCATGCTTCCTTCATCTCTCACCTAAAAAACTGCTTTTTCAGAAAGGATGCTGTAGTTGATGCAGTAACAGATAGCATGAAAAGTCTTAGAACAATAAAAATTTACCTTTTCTTGTAGTAAATATCAAATGCAGATCAGCAAGGTGACTCTGGACATTTCAATTCCTCAAGGACTTACGCTGATTGAGACTATAACAACAATTTTGTGAATATTAAAGTTATCTATCAAAATACCTTTATTTTTAGTTTCTATTTCCCAAAATTTGCTTAGGTGGGCTTGGAGAGAGAGTCAGTGAAAATGCAGAGCCAAAGTAAAGAGCCTCCAACTTTCTGCTCATTTTCTAAAGCAAAGGGACAGGAGTGAGGAAGAGAGAGCTCTTAGAGGAAAAACTTCAAAGGTCATATTACTTGGGAAATGTCAAATGAGTTATCTAGGGAATTTTATCCATTAAGACATTTGTGTTTTTTTGTTTGTTTGTTTTGCTTTGCTTTAGTTGTTTTGCTGTCTCCCATATCAGAGATGGCCTTGCCTTTCAAACAAGAGCATATTCTTCTTAGGCATGTACAAACTCATATAATGAGAGAATATCCTGATTCAATTTTGCCTCCTGTGAGTCCCTCAGATAAAGTACAAACTTCACATTTATCCAGAAAGGTCTTTTTCAGTTTTGTGTAAAGCATAGCACTAATCTCAGTAGATCAATTACAAAGCAGAACAACTCTAGGAAATACCAATTTGTTCCTGATTATTCTCAAACTAGGTAGAAGAGTATTTCTTTATCCAATTACATAATGATGAAATTATATGGTATTTCAATTGACTTATATTGAATTTCCTTTCATATCTGAAACAATGTCCTTTGTGGCTTATACAAAAAGGGTTAATAAACATCTTTTGCACGTAAATTAAATTTTTTTAGTATAAGGGCAGCCTAACGAATCATACAAGCAATTTAGGTGAGACAGCCTGATGATACATTTGGTGAGGGGGAGGTAGAAAGATAGCCTTAAAAATATATGACCAAAGAAAAATATATTTTTTCTTTATTTACTCACAATATGTTTGAAAATCACCATTTTTCCAGAGTTTGATATTATTTAGTTTTTACATTTACTAGCTGTTTGGTCCTGAAAATAAACGTAAAATAGGATGAATGTTTTCACACCTGTTCTTCTACATGATATAAAAATAGGAATCTGCAAAGAAATATTCACATTTTTATTTTCTTTAGTTTGAAATGTAGTTAGATTAGTAAGGTAACATGTGCAAAACATACTATGTTCCTAGAAAGTCAGATAATCCTTAAAATCAACTATAAGTCAAACAGTTTGGTCCAATATTTATCAGGATCTTTTCTATATAGAAACATTTATCTTTACAGTGGAAGAATATAATTTTACTTGTGTGTAATGGTCAAAAGCAATAAAAATGGTAATTTCAAGGAATAGAATTTACAAGTATTGTGAATATAGCCTACTTTCTGTTATTTCTCTTGTTTTCTGTAAGAGAACACATTAAACATTAAATGTAGAATTGAGCAGATTTTTCTTTTAATTTAGTAGGTTATGTGTAAGTAATTATGAGATTTTTTTAATTGTTATATTGAAATTATCCTACAACTCAGACAGAATTTTCATTGGTTTTGAGATCAGATATCATGATTTGGGGTCCCAGATAATTCATTATGCCATTGTAAGTGAAACTGTGGTTTCTCCTATGAGAAGTTAAAGTTTTCTATAACTTTTCACTAATATTTTTCACAACAGAGCAGAAGTCAACATGGGTTTCCATCCTGCTAAGGTGATAATCTCATCTTGTTGGAAAGCTTGGTTCTCTGATTCAGTGTAAGACTTTTTGTAAAACTCTTTGCAATGACGAGAATAAAAATGACACAATAATAATTACACTTCCTTAAGTATTATCTAAAGCCAAAGTCAGTTAAAAGTTGTAACAAGAAGATGATTCTTTATAAAACACAGTTTATGTATTTCTATAAATAACACTTGAATTCTGAGATTGTATCACTCAAATTTATTACAAAATTAGTTTTCTATAAATTCTTGGGGTTCCAGATAACATACATACATATGTACACACAGATATACAACAAAGATATGCATATATTTATATTTAATATATATTAAAAATAACAAATGCTATGTTCTTACATATCTAGGATAATGATTCTGAGCTCAATCATAAAATACTCAGTAAAGGATTTCCCACAGCACATTTGAAATAATACAATATTTATTATAAAAAAGTTGGAGTGATTTTGTACATAATTCTCAGGAGTTCTTTGATTGTATAATTAGGATAGCTTTAGATTAGATTTCAACTAAATAAGCTGACTTTTCCAAAATTGCAAGATTATATATACACCCACAAATATATATACACACACACACACACACATAATGTAATATAGTACATTACTGTATATTACATTTTCTGTTCATCCTTTGTAATTATACATTTGAACATCTCTTTCAAGCTTTATAAAGTGGTGAAGGGAAAGTTAAGTTAGATTTGTCTCTGGCCTTAGAGTCCTAAAAAAAAATGAAGCAAGAATTACAAATGCATCTACAATTGAAAAAGTCCTGTTGAATACTTTTATTTGATTGCCTTTATCAGAGACTTGGGTATACCAAATTGTCATGCCTTATTAATAGAAAAAAAAATCAATGCACAACGTGGGAAATTTTAAGACAAATTGGGCTGTGAATATTAAAGTTTAGGGCCAAAATCCAAAGTTGATATATTAAATTTGTAGTACTTTCTCTATTGTTCAAATAAATGCATCTCTATATGACATCACATCTTTAAAATGGCACATACTGCAAGAAATAGCTCAGTTATAGCAAATATGTCCAGGATAAATACCATTTTTTTTAAATTTCTAGGTGCTAGCCTAATGTTCTCAAAAATCTCTACCTGCTATGAGTTGCCCAATGTTATAATATCATTTCTTAACATAAACAGTTTTAGAATAAGAGTTTGAGTTTGGAGATCAGTCTTTGACATTTTGAAATGACAAACTCTGTATCAGTCTGTGTTTGTGTCTCCCAGAGGAAATCGAATATTTAACAGATTAGACATTAGCCTAGGGAGCTGAGTAATTGAATCCCAAACTGTACTTCAGGCCAAAGTGGTGATTAATTTCCGGAGGAATTCACACTGAAGCTCTGTTTCTAGCTCGGTGCTGCTGTGACATGGCACACAAAGTATTAATATTGGCATGGACAACATTAGATAAAAGTGTTCTCGTGATCTTTGATATTTGAAAACACACTGAGATATTTACAATATGCCTAAAGTAGGTTAAGATGGGGTGAAGGAAGAAACAGAACACGAAATAAATTGTCAAGTTTTTTTAAACGGAAAAGTTACAAAGTAAATCTATAAATATCGCAATCATATTTCCATCCTCTGTCCTAATTTAGAATATAATTATGTATTTTCTCATGTGTTTATGAGTTAGGACATATTTCACATGTGTACACTGTAATCTTTCTGAGGAGAAAATATTTAACTGATAGCATAGAAGTAAAACATTAAGTGGTTAAAATAGCAACAACAAAGATAAAGTACAAAAGGAAGTCAATTGTAGGTTGAAGAAGTATATCAAGGGTTTCATTCTTTTTTATGTAAAATTAGATATGTGAAGGAAGGGGAATACCAAGTTCCAAAATTTTTCTATTTAATTTAGCGTCTGGTTGAAGTTGTTGTAGTTAAGTGTTTAAAGATGGCTAGCACATTTCAATAGAGAAAAAAGAAACAGCTTTGTTGGAGTGCAACACAGCTCAAAGGCTGAAAATCATCTACTATCTAGCTGGAGTTTTGGTTATGTCTTTATTGTTAACCAAAATATTAATTCAAGTTGAAAGTTTTAACCCCCATAAGGCACAAGCCTGAATCTCATATGGCTGCTTCTCTGTCTTGAATTCTTGTTCTGGTCATTATTTTTGGCTTAGGAGAATGACTCTGTGTGTCATCCCAAGGTGAAAAGGAACATTTGAACATGTTCTAGTGTAGCAGGAAGAGCATAAAAGCCACTGCTCTGATATCAGTTCAACCACTGCCTTGCCAGGTGACCTTGGAGAAGTCAACTTGGTCTTTCTGATCCTTTTTCCTTTTTTTATGAAATGAAGGTAATGTTCTCATTTCAGCACACTTCACATGATTCCAAATTGTGGAATCAAATGAGCTAGTGGAATATGAACAACCTCTGTAAACTACAAGTTATTTGATAGACCAAAGGTATTATCTGATGCCAGACTAACAAAACTTGGATCGAAAGGTTGGGGATTTTCATGATGGAGTGGTACAAACCAGGGATTCATTACAGCCCAATTATTGAGCTGGCTTTAAAAGAGCGGCAGTTTCATTTTATATGATAATTTAAAGATCTGCTAATTTACTCCATTCTTGTCCCAGAGAGTCAACTTCAATTTGCACTTTTAAGTTCCACTTGACATTTTTAACAAGTGAGAAGGCCTTTAAGGATTTTTTTTCCCCTGAAAGTGTGATAAATTCCTTCTTTCTCTGTCATGTACTAGATTTGATAAAAATCAATCATGAGCAAAATATCAAGTTTATACCCTAGTTCACCATTTACCAAAATCCTCAGACTAACAGTTTAAAAATATGCTTAAATAAACAAGTTGAATTCACCTCACTTTTAGCATGGGTTGTTTATTACTGCATTATTTTCCTCAGGAATATTATAAAAGGATTACAACTTCAAACTTATTTTCTGGAAAGTGACAGAGTTAGTATATTCCATAGGCCTTAGAAATTGTAATTTGTGAAGATGTAACTTATTTATGAAAAAATTAGTTATGTCTACAAAATAAGACTTTATTCAGGTACATTAATTGATTTAACCAAAACTTCTGAATATCAGATATCAAGCTTCAAGTTAAAATCTAGAGATTTGGAAATGACTAAGATACATTTAATAATTTAGGCCAGGTGTGGTGGCTCACACCTGTAATCCTAAGCACTTTGGGAGGCTGAGGCGGGAGGACTGCTTGAAGCCAGGAGTTTGAGACCAGCCTGAGCAAAAGCGAAATCCTATCTTCGTGAAAAAAACAGAGAAATTAGCCAAGCATTGTTCCTCGTGCCTGTAGTCCCAGCTGCTGGGGAGACTGAGACAGGATGATGGCTCTAGCTTGTGAGTTTGTGGTTGCAGTAAACTATGATGATGCTATTGCATTCCAGCCTGGCAACAGAGTGAGATCCTGTCTAAAAAAAATAAGCGAATAATTTAGAGACTCATTGCCCATTAGAGTGAACAGCAAAGGTACACCCTGACCTCATCCATCAGAATAATCCAGAATGCTTACTAAAATTGTGACATCTCGATTTCCTCTTTCAAAAATTAGGATACTGACCTCTGCCTTACCATTCAAGTATTATGAATTCATCAAACATCCTGATGATAGAATTTAGATGAGTTCACAAATTTAGTGTGAGTCTAAGATTCTAATATTATTTTCTTGATTTTTACTTCTTTTCCTGCCTTATTAGTGAAAGTTACATTGCAAATGTTGATAAAATGTTATTAACATTTTTATTTTTCTCATTTCTCACTTATTGAGGATCTACTCCTTTCCATCACATGACATACAAAGTTTGTTAATACTAACCTCTAACTAGTGTTCATTGGTTTTAATCAACTTGATTAACATGGTCAGGCTGTTCCCATTAATTATGTTCTCAAGGCCTGTCTACTAAAACTGCTTAAATATGTGTGGTTGGTAATGAGCATATGTACCATGTGTCTACAGGCTTGGAGGAAAGGGTGACTCTTCCTAATTAGAACCAAGGAGGAGGAGACTTAGAAAATATTGCTTGGCTTTCACACAAAGTTCCAAAGAAAATTCAGAGTCATTATTTAAATGCGTGGATGGAAGAATCCCTATTCTTAAAGGTTTGTTATTACTATGATTCATGAAGTGAAAAAGGAAAAAAAAACCATTAGAATGGAAATTGGGTGTAGAATTTTGTACTCAGAAGTTTTTGTTTGATGCAGAGTACTGGTATACCAAAGGATGCTTGCTTTATTATAATTTCTACCAATTATGCATTCCAAAAGCTGAAAGAGCCCTGAAGCTAAACTTTATGCCTCCCTTATATTCCACATGAACAGCTCGTGCTAAGGAGATGGCCCAGCCTCCATCCTAACCCAGCTTTAAGGCAGATGTTACCTCACTTATGGGGAAGTAATTCTCTTAATGCACTTCTTCCTGCTGTCAGTGTGGGGGTGGAGCAGGGGGAGATGGGAGGGAGAGGTTGACAAATGATTAATATCTGACATTATGCAGTTTTCAGTCTGACTGCTGAAATCTCCCTCTATATATTACCACTCTAAAATATTGTGTGTTTGTCTGTGAATGTGTGTGTATACATATACTTCCAGTGCAGTAATTTGTTTTTACTGAATAAGTGGGAAAACACAGTAACAATAATGAAGAATTTTGTTTTGGTTATATAAATACTACTTTATTGACAATCCAAGTAGAGTGTCTAATGTAGGCATTACACGTTGCTTCAGAAAATTACTTAGCTCAGCAGTAAAATCACCTATAAGAACAATACCATTTTACATCAAAGCTAAACTGCGCTTGGAAATATGGAATTCAGCGGAGAGACAGGAGAAACTTACTTTTTCTTCCTGGCTTTATATGGGTGGTGAACACACAAATTCAAGTAGTCTGGTTTCGTTATTTTGATATATGAAATAAGAGACAATATTGCCTGAAAAATGTGGAGAGTTTTTTTTTTCTTTTTCAATTTCTATTTTTGAAATTTTATTTGTATGGTATGTGCCAGTTATTGTTTTATATGTTTGTGCATGTCATTTGATGTTATCATTTGATAATGCACCCTTGTGTACAAACAGTATAGTGTCCATTTGTGGATGAAGAAGCTGAAGTACACTCATTCGCTGATTCAATGAATATTTATACACTTACCAGAGCATGTGAGGCACAGCTATGAGCACTGGGGAGCACCACATAGAAAACTTGGTTTTTATGAGCTTTGCTTCCTAGTGGGAGAAGATCCCATCCAATGAAGGGAGTTGAGATTATAAGGAAGACTTCCTGAGGTTACACAGTTAATGGGAGAACTGGTCTTTCAGATTCTTCTTTGTCCCAGTTCATTACTATTTTTATAACATGGTGCAACAGTTTTTGTCAGAAAAGTGTATGCCTCCACTAATTTTGCTTGTTTACGAGACTAAATGGTATCTCTTATTAGTTTCTTTCTTGTTTCTGTCATCCATTTGTGTCACAGCAACCATGTTAATAGTCTGATTGTGTGTGTATGTGTGTGTGTTTCCTTTCTGTAAGAAAATAGAGATATTAATCAAGGATTGGAGAAAGTAAAAGAGATTGAGAAATGTCAAAATACACTGAAAAGCCTAAATAATTAATACAGGTTAAAGGAAAAAGCCAAAGAGACAAACTAATAGGTTCCTATTATGCATAGCAGTAAGTAGGGTTAAAATGAGCTGGTAGCAAGTGTATATATGAAAAAAAATCAATATTTCTTATATCAGAGATAATGTTATTGATCTTATACTCTGTGAATATAGGTATGGTTAAATGGTCAGATGTTTCAAGAATAATAATCCATTTCACATTCATTACAGATATTGCTGTTCTGAACATATACTAGAATGATTTCCCAAGAATAGATGCCGTTTAGAGTCAAGGAAAGCATTTGAAGAAAATAAATAAATAAAACAAGAAGAAGTCACCCCACAGCCTTCTTGCCAGGTGGATAAGTATTCCTCACAAGACACACCAGAAAATTGAATTGCAGGGAGGTTAAATCACATTGCAACCCAAACCACATAATGAGACAAGTGGCAGTTCTGGAATTTCTGTATAGTCACACTCTGCTTTAATCACCTAAAATAAATCCATATGGCTTACACATATGAGTTACCCAGTGGTAGTCAGAATGCTCATCATAGAACAGAGAAGCTCTAAATCTTAGAGTCTAAGGTACACTTACTGTCTACTCTATCCCATTTCCCCCTTCTTCATTAAAACTTAGAGCTTGCAGGAATTTAAAGTCTTAGGAAGATCTAGCCCCAACATCAGCTCAATTTTGTCTTTTGTTGCCTTGTGCCTGTAATATTTAGTGTTGTTTTTTCTTTCCTTGATCTAATAGCGTGGAATAATTCCTGCAAGCCCTGAAGGCTGTCTTAAACTAAAGGAACCTAAGTAGGCACCCGCTATTTTCTTCCCCAAGCCAAAGCAGGCTGAAATCCAGCAAGTTACTGAGACCTAGCAGCTCCTTCACACATCCTCAATGCAATTGTTTTCAAAATACACATTCTGAGTATTATAAGAAGTAAAATACTTCTTGCCGGAGCAGAGAATAGCCTCTCATTCATTCCAGAGGATGTTTACCTTAGCAGAGTCTCTTTCAGTGTCCAAGCTATTGGGAGCTTTCCTTGGGGTCTTCTAATGGCACAGGTGGAGTCTGTTAGCGACAGTGTTACCATACAAACATCTTTCTGACTCTGGCTGTGTCCTTTGACAGTAAGGTGGATTATTAAAACATTCAGAGAATTTAATCAAGCAATTTCTTTTTCATCTACACACTGATTTGCATTGAATTCAATGGTTATTTTGGTACCTCTTAGATAAAAACAAATGATATGCATATTTTTGCACAATATATAAATGTGTGAATGTATTTTTTAATGTAAAGAGTGTACAGTTTATGCTTAATTCCAAATGCCCTAGTATAAGTTAGGTAAAGCTGGTAAGGTCAGCTGAGTGTTGCAGGCCAGTTTCATGGTCCAACAAGTTTGAGAGAACACAAATGTAATTTAATGTAAGACATCTCCCTGGGGAGCAAATGTGGAAAATTGTGGATTAATGAGATGCTTGAGTGTGTGTGACTGTGTACTTCTGTGCTGGGTGTATTTTCTGATTTATAAACTGGTGATAAAAATCTTAAATAAGACAGGCATTTGTGGCTGTATTTATGATATGAATAGAATCATATGTAATTGGGATAAGAAATTTTTCTTCTAAACTTTCACTTAACACAATGCTTAATACATAATGTTTACTCAATAAATGCTGGTTGCTATTATGGTCGTTACATGCCGCATTAGTTTCCTGCAGCTACCATAACAAAACTAAGTGGTTTAAACCACAAACTAAGTGGTTTAAACAATAGAAATTTATTATCTCACAGTTCTGGAGTCTAGAAGTTCAAAATCAAGGGTATTGGTAGAGCTGTGCTCCCTCCCAAGGCTCTAGGGTAGAATCCTTTCTTGTCTTTCTAGCTTTTTGGGGTTACTAGCAATCCTTGGCATTCCTTGGCTTATGACAGCTTAAATCCAATCTCTGCTTCCATCTTCACATGAACTTCTTCCCTTTGTGTGTCCAGATTTCCCCCTTCTTAGAAGGACACCAGTCATAAGGATACCAACCCTAATTCAGTGTGACCTCATCTTAACTTGATAACATCTGCAAGACCCTATTTCCAAATAAGGTCCCATTCACAGGTTCCTGGTGGACATGAATTCTGTGAGGTTTCTATTCAACCTTGTACACATACTTAGTTGTGTAATTATTTAATATTTAATGATTTCAAACATATGACCATAAGTTAATGAACTACTGGTTAACCAACAGCTACAAAACCCAAATAGTCATTGTTCATCCAAGTAGACATTGTGAGATACAATATCCAATATAGTTGCCATCCCACAAAATGCTGGCTGCTCTTTTTTTTCTTTAAAATTCCCATTTATAAGACTCTCAAGAAAATCTGAATTTTTTTGTCACCTAAATTTTTCATGCAAAATATTATGACCCAGCTTGCTGACCAACATAATTCAGCAGTCATGACTCTAAATTTCTTTCTTTATTTATAAACAAATAAACAACTACTTATTCTTTTGGATTTAGACAGTACTTCCAAAGATACTACTTACTCATGCAAACAAACAAGACAATGCAAAAATACGGAAGTAATAGTTAAAAATTGTCTCTTGCTTACCTTTCTCTTCTTACCCTCTTAAGATAGTAAATATGAACAGCTTAATGTGTTGCCTTTGCATTTTTCTTTTTGATTACTAAACCATTTAAATAAATTTTATTTGTTCCTTTTAATAGGGTCATTATATACGTACAACTTTGCAAATCACTTTTTCATATATGTATTAGAAACAGTCTTTCCAATTGACACAAGTAAATCTCACTGATTTTTTTAATGGCTACAAAATATTCAATAGGGTTTATATACCATAACTTATTAGCTTTTTATAAGTTTTTAATATTCATTTTAATGACTATTTAGGTTACTTTATCTTTTTTCAATTTTCTTTTGTCAATACCGTTGTTACCAAAACTATTGCAATATATGAAATAGATTATTTTATAAGATAGTCTTTAAACCTGAAATATTACCACACACATTATAAATTTTCATAAATACTACCAAATAAATTACCTTGAAACTAGAAATTTCTGAATGTTTTTGGCAACTTCTAAGAATCTGTTTCATCTTTAGATATAAAGAATGGACAAAAAGTTCTCTTGGCATTTCAAAGGGGTTCTCAGCCACATTGTTGGAATACTTGTATAACTTTGCAATATAGCTAATTTGACCAATACATGACTATTTTAATGTCTAATGTTTTCATTAGAAAAATCAATTTATTTACTTGAGCAATATAATTAGGAAATCTTGAATAGAATTCACAATACAATTCCTTAAAAGCAGTGGCCATTTTTGTGCTCTTTTATATCTCCTGTAATTATTATAGTGATCATTTGCATTAGAAGCTCAAAAATATTTGAAGATGAGGTTGGTATTTATGTTGCTATTTTCTGTCATTCAGTGTTCAGTCGACATCATTCTGGCTTCAACTTGCCACACCACAGAAACAGTTCTTTTCGAAAGCTCCAACCACTCTCACAACTAAAACCAGTAGTTACCTCTCTGGTCTCTTCTTACTTGGTCATTATTATTCCAAAAACCTACCACTCACTCCTTCTTAAAACATTCTTTTGTCATTGCTTCTTTGGTACCCATCACTGTTCATTTCTGCCTTATTTACAAGACATTTCTTCTTTATATTATTTACTAGTTACATTTTTCTATCCAAAGTCTATATGTTCCTCAGATCTTGGACTTTACACAATCCCCTCTTCTACATTATGTGCCTAGAGTACAGCCAGGCTCATGGAATTAAACACAATTATTATTTATGCTGGTGACACTCAAACTTATATTTCTTTGGAGGACTCTCTTCTGAGCTACAAACTTGCATTCTATATTAGTTGGAAGTTGCATTTTGTCACATAAAAGAGAAAACTCAGATAGATTGACTCAAACAATATAGGAGTTTAAGTTTTCCATGCTGTATCAAAATACACGGTACACAGCCTGTGCAGTAAATCACACAGAACTGAAATCCTTGTAATTCTCTTGTACTTTTCCTTATAATTGGGCAGAAAACAATTGTTGAAGATCTAGCGTTGGATCCAAGTGCCATAGAAAGTCGAAGGAAGAGTGACAGGTGAAGTGATCACATAAGTTAGTGTCCAAATGGATACAGTTTTGAAAGCAAAAAGGGAGACATTCGTAATTAAGTCTGGAAACAGGCATATACTCTATCTCTCTCAGACAGGTCAGGAAATAAAGTACCCCCTGGTGCTAAAGAACAGATCAAGTACCATCTGTTACCCACTTTTCAAAGGACTTTCTCAAAATGCCCACCCAGCAGCTTCAAGACACAATTCATTAGTCAAAACTGCATCAGATGACCACCTCTCACTTTAAGTGCAGTGACGGTTCTTTATTTAATTAGGTACACTTTTTAAAAGTTGTACAAATTTCAACCACAGTAAAATGAGAGTTCTGATAGAAAAGAAGGCTGGATAAGAGGTAGATTCCTAGTAGTACTTGATAAACTGGTAAACATAGTCTTTCCACTACAGGGTCTCACAGGAATCTGAAATGACATGTGCTTAAAATGGAACTCTTTCTCTTCCCCTTTCTCTCAGACCTGATCCCCCTTGAAATCTTGTACCCTCAGTAAATGGACCAGAATACTATATATCCAGTTATGCAAGCTAGAAATCTAGGAATGGTCTAAGATCCATGCCTTTCCATCAGTTCCCACACCCAATTCCTCATCAAGTCCTATTGACTCTCCAAAAGGCTGCTTAAATTTTATTTCATTCACTCTATTTGCCACCACCTTAGAGCAAACCACCCTCATCTTTTCGCTTGAGTCACCAAAACAAAATCTTAAGTGGTCTCCTGCTTCCACTCTGCCCCATCAAGCCCTACTGTATATCTACACACAGTAGCAAAAGTGATCTCTATATATTGGATCACAACATTTCTCTTTTTAAAACCTTTCAATGACTTCCTTTCAGACTTAGGATAAAATCCAAACTTCACACCCCATGTCTACTCTATTTAAAGCATTATTTTTATTATTCTATTATCCTTTCTATCAGTCTTTTGATTTTTCCATGTTCCTAACTGAAAATTACCATAATTTATTTTTTTTGTTTTATTCTCTTTTTTGTCTTTCTTCCCCTCTAGAATATTATCTCTCTTAGACATAAACTCTGTCGTCTTTACCCTTTGTACCTCTCAGGCTTTCTCATGTGTCTGACACACAGTGGGCACCCAATAAATATTTGTTAAATGAATAAATAAATCTACTAGCCATCATAAAGGCAAACAAAAGATCACTTATCTCTAAATACAATTGAGAGTGGCTAGAAATGCTTTCCTTCTTACTAGAAAAATAAAGCTGGAAGCTGATGGCAATATCTTTTCTTTTTTTCCAAAATCTATTCAAAGTTCCCTCACAACTGCTTCTTTAACAACTCAAGTTAACCACAGCTTTCTCTCTTTTCTTTAAACATCGGGAGAACATCATTAATGTTTAATATTTGAGCACAGGCCAAGGTTTCTGTTTGTAAGTCTCAGGGGGAAGGAATTTTGATAATTGAATGATTTCCGGCAGGGAAGCACATTCCCAAATCCACATGCACTCATGTCTGTCCCAGTCTCTGCTGCCAAGATGCTTATTTATTCTGTGTCTGGGACTTTCCAGTTTAAATAAGTCCTTCTGCCTCATTACTGTGTCCACTTGTATTTGGTGCACAGATTATTTTCTCATTGATATCCATGCCATGGCATATTACTTGAGGAGTATGTCTTGCAGCTCGCAGAAGTTTCAAGGTGCCTGTGAGCATTGTAGCAGAGTATTAAACAATCTTTCTTGTGGCAGACTGAAGCTTGATATTAGATTTTAGGCTATTTATGATCAGCAGCTGAAAAGCTTCTGTTGTCAACAAAGCTCAAAATAGCAAAGCAACTTCGGGAGATTCCATTATTGCTTTTCCTTCCTTCACTGCCTTAAAAAATGTTTATTTTGTGTTGCTTAACCGGGGTTTTCTTAGTAAATGAACTCTCAGCTCTCTAGATACCTTTTCAAGCACAATGACTGCCAAGCCCTAAATTTCTTTGTTCCAAATAAACTGAGTTTCCCTTTCTTCTGTTGCTTAAACCTTGCAAGCCATCTGAAAAAGATGAAGTTAATAAACTGTCATTGATAATTCTGGTATGGGGTTTGGCAGTTAAGACAGCAGAACGTTGTTGTTGTTATTTTTAATAGCGAACTATTTTATAGTGTGTGCACCTTGGAACAATTTAACTGTTTATTTAGAAAGAGAGAAAATGCCAAAGTTAGAGTATTTTTAAAATTATGTGTTTATAGCTTTTCTCCCATTTTCTCTATTCTGGTTCTTGCAAAAGTTAAGCAGAAACCTTAATGATTTTTTTCCAAAATGTTATGCAATAATAAGAAATTGAAGGTTCACAGAGAAAAAGAGGTAAGATGAGCTAAAGACTGCCTTAACAATAATGACAGTTATAATAACTGGCAATTATCTAGTGCTTACTTCATGCCAGGCAAGAAGTGCTTTATGTGGATTAACCCTGTCATCTTTACCCTTGTATTCCAGGGTTCCTATGGAGTCTGGCACACAGTGGGCATCCAATAAATATTTATATTTTGATTTAATTCATGTAAGTCCTTAATATGAATTAACTGGTTTAATTCTCACTAGAACTCTACAGGTTCTAGTAATATATGGGATAACTCTATGGATTCTAGATGTATATAAAATACTGTTATTTTACACATGAAAAAATGAGGCAAAAATGACATTAGCAATAGTCCAAGGTTACACAAATAATGAGGGGCAAAGCCAGGATTCGAACATAGGCAGGGTGCCCCAGAGCTGCACAATGCAGACTACAGTGGGTAACAGATGTAGATGTTAAATTGTTGTATGATTGAGACAGTGCAGGAGTCATTAGTACAAATACTTTTGACCAAGCTTTTCAGCCAGCCTGATACATCAGGAATGGTGAGATGCTCTTGAATATTCATCAACATAAAAACAAATGTTGGCAGTAACAGCACCTATTTCTATTATTATTTGGACACAAGAGCACAACTGTTCAAGTTCAGTTACCAGCTCCACAACTAATGAGCCACATAATCTCAATTTGCCTCAATTTTCTCATCTGCAAATTGAGATAGTATTAGTACCTACTTCCTAGGTTTGTCATGGAAATTAAATGACTTGTTATACATAAAAGCACAGAAGACTGAAAGGTACATCATAAGTTATGTTTGTTATAGCATTACTCCTAAAGATTTTGTTTACATGTTTGAAATTATAAACTATCCACAGTAAAATATCACATCTATATACTCAAATTACTTTAATCATCAGTTTTAAAAGAGTGTGCGTATTTAAATATCTGGTAACAGAGAGACAGTTAAATTCAACATTTTATTATCAACCCATTATTGGGCCACACTTGACTTGGAACCAATTGAGTCAGAGAAACAGCTGTTCCTAACTCAAGGGAAAAACATATTTGTGATGTGATCCCTGATGGGATTACGGTTCTGTGAGTCAGTCTGTGCTCTGTAGGAAATACATTACTTAGTAATAAAATATAAGATTTTTTTTCATTATTGTTTCAATCAATTTAGAATAAACCTTTCACATTTAGTTTTGACGCTGTGTAGGTTCCTTGTCATTAGGTATGATAAAGCATTTCCCCCAAGGTCTCCAGTAAAAGGAACTGGCAGTCCCTAATGACTCTTCCTTTGTTTCATTTACATTCCATATTGTACTTTTGACTTTTTCCCTTTGCATTTTTTTCTTTTCTTTGTTGGAGTCATGATGATTTTTTTTTTTTTACTGCATTTTCTGTGTAATATCTTTCTCAGGGTTCATATTCCCCCACCTATGCTAACCTATATCTGGAAAGACCTCAAAGCTAGCCAGCTGGTTGCCTAATCAAATAAGACTTCATGTTGGCTGAAAGTCTCCAATACTCAGGAGGATGAGTGTACGAATGAGCACTAGGAAGGACACAAATGTCGACTTTAGAGATTCCAGCCACGTTCACATAGCCCTAGTGCAATTTTTAAAGATCCATTAGAAATCCTATATGAAGTAAAAATTCAAAAGAATATGTAGATGTCTCCTGGTAGTTTTCCATGTGAAAATATTTTGTTTGAAATTCAGTACTAAAGAGTATCTGGAATTAATAAAAAGAAAAATTTTATTTTGTCCAGATGAATGAATTTAAAACCAAATTTTCTTACTGAAGAATAACAGACTATATGATCTTTTGGAAACAGTGTTAAATAGATCCAGTGGTCTTAAAAATAGATAAGTGTTATGACTAGATGAGTTTTCTTACGTATCAAACATTTAAACAGTGAACCAAACTTCAGACAGTTAATCATGTATGGTAGTTAATTTAAAATTCACTTGATGGTCAAATCTTTTTATATTCTTTCATGTCACTTATGACTTGCTATAACCAGACTGTTAGAGCTAGTTAACATTATATTTTCAACATGTCCTTATATTTTAAAATAAGAATAACGGGAGGAAAAAAAGAAACAATGTATAATTGAAAACAAAAACAACAACAACAAAAAAAACCCCAGAAAACAACCCATTATCTTGAATGTTTTCTATAATATCTATGCACATGTATGGTTATATTACATTTTATTCAAAAACAGAATACAGTAAGGGAATCATTTTTAAACCCAAGCTTGATATTGCTTAGTTTCATATGTAGAATGAGAGCATAGATACTAAACTCTTTCCATTCTTTGATGTAAACGTGTTTGTCTCCTATCAGCTTTAACCACAGGTGTACAACTCTTGGGTACAGCTACATGATGCCAATACAGAACACATTTTTATCAAAGCATATTTGAATATTCTTTTCACACACACACACACACACACACACACACACACAAATATTAGGGACAAATGGAGAATTTGGTAGTAGACCTCCTGTGTGCTAAAAGAGTTTTCTAAAAACAATATTGTAAAAACCATCCTGGGGGTATTTATGTTTAAGTACATGGCTTAAAGATGGATTATATTTGGTGAAGCATCATTTCCTTTTAAAGGCTGTCAGTGTGAAATTTTATTTAGCACATTCTTTCACTTATTTTTTATTACATAATATTCATTAAGTGCCTATGTGACCAATATATGTTTCCAACCATTGAGGAGGAAAACAGTGGGAGAGGGAAACATTTAACCTAAATGAGTTCTTACCATGCAATATGACCAATGCTGTAATAGGGAAATTAACCAAGGAGGAAGAATATGTAATAGAAAGAACATGAGCTGTGGAATCTGAGAAACATTGGCTCAAATCCTTGCTTAAATACTATCTGACTCTTTGTAGAGATCTGTCACCTCCCTAGTTAAATATATTCCTAGGTATTTTATTTTCCTTGTAGCTATCGTACTGAGTCTTTGACTCTCAGCTCGACTATTACTGGTGTATAGGAATGCTAGTGGTTTGTGTAGGTTGATTTAGCAACCTGAGACTTTGTTGAATTTATTTATCAATTCCAGGAATCTCTTGGTGGAGTTTTTGGGGTTTTCTAGATACAAGATCAGATCATTAGCAAAAAGCAATAGTTTGACCTCCTCTTCCTGATTTGGAAACCTTTTATTTCCTTCTCTTGCCTGACCGCTCTGGCTAAGACTTGCAGCACTACGTGGAATAAAAGTGGTGGTAGTGATCATCCTTGTCCTGTTCCAGTTCTTAGTGGGAATGCTTTCAACTTTTCCCCACTCAGTATGATGTTGGCTGTGGTCTGTCATACATGGCTTTTATAATTTTGAAACATGTTCCTTCTATGCCTAGTTTGTTGAGGGTTTTTATCATGAAAGAGTGCTGAATTTTGTCTAATGCTTCCTCTGCATCATTGAGATGATCATATGGTCTTTGTTTTTGCTGCTGTTTATGTGATAAATCACATTTATTGATTTATGTATGTTTAACCATCCTTGCATCCCTGGGATGAAGCCCACTTGGTCATGGTGGATTATTTTTTTGATGTGCTATTGAAATCAGTTTACTAGTTTTTTATTGAGGTTTTTTTGGTATCTCTATTCATAAGAGATATTGGTCTGTAGTTTTCTTTTTTTGTTGTGTCCTTTGCTGGCTTTGGTATTAATGTGATACTGGCTTTGTAGACTGAGCTGGGGAGGATTCCCTCCTTCTCGATATTATGGAATAATTTCTGCAGTATAGGTACCAGCTCTTCTTTGCAGGTCTGGTAAAATTCAGGTGTGAATTCATCTGACCCATGGCTTTTTTTGTTGGAAGATTTTTCATTATTACTTCAATGTCGTTCATCATTTGTCTGTTCAGGAGTTCTATTTCTTCCTGATTGAGTAGTGGGAGGTTGTGTGTTTCCAGGAATTTGTCCATTTCCTCTACTTTTTTAAGTTTTTGTGAGTAGAGATTTTCATAATATTCACAGATGATATTTTGTATTTCTGTAGTATCAATATCTACTTTTTCATTTCTGACTAAGCTTATTTGGGTTATCCCATTAAAAAGTGAGCAAAAGACATGAACAGAAGCTTTTCAAAAGAAGATAGACAAATGGCCAACAAACATATGAACAAATGCTCGACATCTGCATTCATCAGGGAAATGCAAATTAAAGCCACAGTGAGATATCACCTTACCACAGTTAAAATGTTTTTTATTAAAAAGTCCCAAAACAATAAACACTGGCATGGATGCAGAGAGAAAGGAATGCTTCTACACTGTTGGTGGGATTGCAAATTAGTACAACTTTATGGAAAGTAGTATGGAGATTCCTCAAAGAACTTAAAGTAGACCTACTATTTGATCCAGCAATCCAACTACTGAATATTAACGTAAAGGAAAAGAATTCATTTTGTCAAAAAGACACCTGCATGTAAATATTTATTGCAGCACAATTCACAATTGCAAAGATATGGAATCAACCCAAGTGCCCATCAGTTTATGAGTGGATTAACAAAATATATATATATACA
>CAUYSK010029536.1:0-84432 GCA_963575035.1 Avahi laniger | reverse complement strand
CACATTGCACTCTTTGTGCATGCATATACCCCTCCTCTCCTCCCTCTCCCCCCTCCCTCCTCCCCCCGCCCAACGTCCAATAGATGTTATTCTTATATGTGCACTTATGTGTTGATCAGTTAATACCAATTGATGATGAGTACATGTGATGCTTGTCTTTCCATTCTTGGGATACCTCACTTAGTAGAATGCATTCATTTTACATAAATTTTAACTTAAAAAAACCGAAACCAACATGAGTTCATCTCAGACTTGGCACAAAATAGGCGCTCAATTCACATGCATTAAATGATGGATGGAAGAATGCTTTCATTATCCAATCTTCACACAGCTTATAGAATAAGTATACAGAATCCAAGATACATGATGCTGAAAGTAGTCCTGAATTTCCCCCTTCTTATTACATTGCCTCAGATTTGCCCAACAATGGTAAACATCATTGATAATTGAAGACATTCTTGTCATCTTGCTTCAATGGTTTCTTGATTATTTCATGTTCACCATAAAATATGACATAGAAAATATACTATTCTTCATATTAAGATTAGGTATTATGTAATAAGAAAAAAATGGATGTTATTTAACATATTAAGGACATATTAGTTTATTCAAATATCATTGTAAGTTTTCTTTTTTTTAAGTCCTTGACATGAATCTTGAATTATATTTTGGGGGGTGTATAAATATTACATGAGTATATTCACTGATTTATGAATTTATAGATTTCCACCTATTTATACCACATTGGTAGTATTTCTACATGTAATTTCATGTATTTGTGCCTTTTTGTTCTTTTTTTAATTAGAATATTGTCATTGCTTTTTACTTTGTTCTCAAAAAGAGATACTGAATTTACATGTCATTGCTATTCTTCATTGGCCTTGTAAATTGATTATTTATATTTTTATTTTCATTAATTTCTTCCTTACTTATATGTATTTGTTATTACATTTCCTTTCACTTCCTGACTTAAATGTTAAAATCATTGAAATTTCTAATTCTTGTTTTTGCATGTCAGGCTATGAATTTTCTTCTGAATCAGCTTTGGCTATATTAATGGCTTTCAGTATGCGATGGTACTCTGTAATTGCCAATTTTATCTTTGACCCAAAATGTACTTTTTTAAAATTTCCAAGTGATAGTTTTTACTTTGCTTCTTGTTTTAATTTTTATAATATATGATGTAATTATTTATTTACCAGATTCCTGTAGTGTAATCAGAAAATGTGGTCAATATTTTTCTGTTATTTTCAATGTATTGGTGTGTTATATAAACAATTGTAAATGCCTCGTAGGCATTTAGAGATAAGTTTGTAATGTTCCTCAGTTATCAAAGTTGATAAATTTAGGCAGAAGCTCATTGATTATATGATTCAGATACATATTTTAGAAATATTTGTTTTTGCCTATTTCTTTTGCAAAGATATGAGAAAGATTTATTAAACATTTCTATTGCTATTATGTCATCATCCATTTTTTCTAGGATGTAAAATGCTTATCACATTGCTTCCTGAGCGTCACACAAGAAGTGCAGTTTTTAACTAACAGCTGCTTTGTACCTAGTAACATGACATCTCTGATACCCACCTCATTTTTGATCCTTGACACTCTTTTGAAACATCTACATTTGATTCTATTGTTCTGTCCACCCTAACGTGTCACTTAAGAATTTTATCACACCTCATTTTATTAAAAAGTATACTGCTCTTGGAAACATAAATATATTTCCCCCTATGCAAACTACAACACAAAAGCATTCTTTTAAGAGATAAACATATTGAGGAATCCAGTTTTTGGCCAAAATCCAGCATGTGATTTTTCAGACCAACACAGACAATTACAGAGGCTTTGCCTGGTCGGGCTCACGGGGAAGCCGTCCTCCCTACGCTAGGCCTGGTGCACCACCAGCGCATGGCAGTCTCGAAAGGGAGCTGCACGCAATGACTCGGCCCCCAGCCAGCCACACTGTCATGCATGTCTCCATTTCTACCCCAGCATCTCCCTTAGGAGGCTCCCTTATTGGGGACTCTCAGCTGAGGTCTTCCCTATGTGCTTATTAGAAGTGGGTGACTTTGAAGATGAACACACTTTCTACACTCTGACTCATGGTCAGTACTTCTCCACTTCTAGTCCCCAGATCCATAGATGTCAGGAGCCTTTTTAGGGGGCAGAGAAATGCCCCCCACATCTGAGCTGATCCACCTGTCCCTCGCCTCATGCTGTTCAACAGGGAAAATGGGACGGGGAGGGGGGAGCTGGCACTTTATCCTGATCAGCCTCTTGCTTATACAATCATTGCCTGTGACTCAAGTCTCGGCCGCTCCCTTCACTTTGGCTTGTCTTAATCAACCCTCCAACAACTGGCAGCTCATGTCTCTCTAGCTCAGCTCAGCTCTTGACGTATATTCTATAAAGACAATGTTAAGAAGCAAGTGGCCTTCTCCCAGGAAAATGTTAGCTATCTAGACATTATACAAGGCATGTCATATTTAATATTCAATATTATAAGTAAGTCTCATTTTTGACATCTTGGGGCTAAAACCTTTGTGTTCATTTTGACATTTGCCTTCTGAAACATTTCAAGAAATGAAATTACTTAGTCAAATGACATGGACATTGTAACAATGCTCTTTAAATATTGCCAATTGTTTTTTCCAAAATTAGTAAATTTGTTCACATGAGGATTATGACACTCACCAATTCAGAGCACTCATCTAGATATTATTTTCATTATCTAATCTGAGCATTTGATAAGTGAAAAACAGTAACTCATGTTTTTTTAATACACTATATTTATTAAGGGACAGTGTTTTTAAAATATCATGAGAAATTTTTACTTTTTCTTAAATTGTCTAGTCATGTGCTTTTCCTAGGTGACACACACACACACACACACACACACACACTCTATTTATTTTAAAAAAGTTTTAGATTTATAGAGAAACTGTGGGAAAGGTACAGAACGTTACCATGTAAACCACACCCAGTTTTCCCTGTTATTAATATTTGTTGTAATTAATAAGTCACTATTGATATATTACAGAAACTTTATCCTTTATTCAGGTTTCCTTGGGGTTTTTGTTTGTTTGTTTTGTTTTGGGGTTTGTTTGTTTGTTTGTTTTTAGAAAGGGTCTCGCTCTGTCACTCAGGCTAGAGTGGAATGGTGTGATCACAGCTCACTGCAATCTCAAACTCCTAGACTCCAGGAATACTCCTGCCTCAGCCTCCCGAGTAACTGAGACTACAGGCACATGCCACAACACCTGACTAATTTTTCTACTTTTAGTAGAGACGGGATCTTGCTCTTGCTTAGGCTGGTCTTGAACTCCTGAGCTCAAGTGATCCTCCTTCCTCGACCTCCCAAAGTGCTGGGATTACAGGAGTGAGCCACCACACCTGGCCTTTTATCTAATGTCTTTTTTCTGTCCCTGGATCCCATTCAGGAAACCGTGTCATTTTTAGTAGTTATGTCTCCTTAGACTACTCTTGGTAGCAAGGATTGTTGTGTCTTCTTGGAAAATTAACCCATTTATTGTCATGTGATCCCTCTGTTTACAGACAGCCCTGATAATTCTCCTTCTTCTGAAGTCCACTTTGTCTGAAATTACTGTTGGTATTCCAATTCTATTTTAATGAATGTCAGCATGGTACTAGTTTCCTGGGACTACTTTAACAGATTACCACAAACTTGGTTGTTAAAAACAACAGAAATTTATTCCCTCATGGGTCAGGAGGCCAAAATCTGAAGTCAAGGTGTTGGCAGGGCTGCTCAGTCTGAAAGCTCCAGGGAAGGATCCTTGCTTGCCTCTTCCTGGCTGCTTCAGGCGACCAGCAGTGCTTGGCATCCTTTGGCTTGCAGCTACATCACTTTAATCTCTGCCTCCATCTCCACGTGGCATTCTCCCTGTGTGTCTCTGTGTCCTGTATGTTCATGTGTCTTTCTTATAAGATACCATTCATTGGATTTAGAGCCACTGTAATCCAGTATGGCTTCATCTTGACTAATTTCATCTGCAAACACCCCATTTCCAAGCAAGGTCACATTATGAGGTTCTCTGTGGATATGAGTTTGGGGAGGACATTATTCAACCCAGTACAGCATGCTACTTTTTTTCCCCGATATATACTTTTAACCCATGATTTTATTTTTATAGTGGGTTTCTTGTATGCAACATATAGTTCGGTATAGATTTTTTTTTTATTTCGGATTATTACAGGGGTACAAATGTTTGGCTATGTGAATTGCTTTTTACAATTCAAGGCAAAGTTATAAGTGTGCCCATCAGCAGATAGGTGCATTATACCAGTTAGGTGTGATTTTACCCATCCCCTACTCCCTGCTCCCACCTGCTTGATTTCTGTTGAGTTTTACTTCCGAATGTGCACATGAGTGTTGATCAATTAGTTCCAATTTAATAGTGAGTACATGTGGTGTTTGTTTTTCCATTCTTAGGATACTTCGCTTAGGAGAATGGCCTCCAGTTCCATCCAGATTGTTACAAAAGGTATTGGTTCACCATTTTTTTATGGCTGAATAGTACACCATGGTTTACATATACCACTTTTATTAATCCACTCATGAATTGATGGGCACTTGGGTTGATTTCACATCTTTGCAATTGTGAATTATGCTACAATAAACATTCAAATGCAGGTGTCTTTTCAATCAAATGGCTTTTTTTCCTTGGGTAAATACTCAATAGTGGGATTGCTGGATCAAACGGTAGGTCTAGATTTCATTCTTTGAGGTATCTTCATACTACTTTCCAGAGAAGTTGTATTAGTTTGCAGTCCCACCAGCAGTGTATACGTGTTCCTTTCTCTCTGTATCCATGCCAGCATCTGTTGTTTTGGGACTTTTTGATATAAGCCATTCTCACTGGAATTAAGTGATATCTCATTGTGGTTTTGATTTGCATTTCCCTGATGTTTAGATACATTGAGCATTTTTTATGTGTTTATCAGCCATTAGTCTATCTTCATTTGAAAATCTTCTGTTCATGTTTTTTACCCACTTTTTGGGGTTGTTTGATGTTTTGTTGCTGATTTGCTTGAGTTCCTTATACATTCTGGTTACTAGTTATTTATTAGATGTATAGCATGGAAATATTTTCTCCCATTCCATAGGTTGTCTATTTGCTTTATTGTTTCCTTGGCTGTGCAGAAGCTTTTTAATTTAATCAAGTCCCATTTATTCACTTCTGTTGTTGCTGTGATTGCCTTTGAGGTCTTCTTCATAAATTCTTTGCCTAGGCCAATATCTAGAAGAGTTTTTCCAACATTTTCTTCTAAAATTCTTATAGTTTCATGCCTCAGGTTTAAGTCTGTTATCCATTGTGAATTAATTTTTGTGTGAGTGATGAGAGGTAAGGATCTTGTTTTAATCTTCTACACATGGCTATCCAATTTTCCGAGCACTGTTTATTGATTAGGAATTCTTTTCCCCAGTGTATTTTGTTGTCTGCTTTGTGAAAGATCAGATGGCAGTATGAGGATGATTTTATACCTGGATTCTCTGTTTTGATCCATTGGTCTATGTCTTTGTTCTTGCACCAGTATCATGTTGTTTTGGTTACTGTAGCCTTCTAGTATAGCTTGAAGTCTGGTAAATTGATGCCTTCCAATTTGTTCTTTTTGTTTAAGGTTGTTTTGGCTATTTGGGCTCTTTTCTGGTTCCATACAAAGCACATAATTACTTTTCCTAAATCTGTGAAAAATGACATCAGTATTTTAACGGGGATTGCACTGAATCTATAAATCACTTTGGGTAGTATAGACATTTTAACAATGTTTATTCTGCTGATCCATGAACATATGTTTTCCCATTTGGTTACATCTTCTACAATTTCCTTCCTCAGTGATTCATAGTTCTCCATGTAGAGGTCTTTCAGTTCCTTGGTTAAATATATTGCTAGGTATTTTATATTCTTTGTTACTATTTTGAATGGTATTGAATCTTTGATTTGATTCTCAGCATGACTGTTGTTGGTGTATAGAAATGCTACTGATTTGCGTACATTGATTTTGTCACCTGAGACCTAGCTGAATTTATTTATCAATTCCAGGAGTCTCTTGGCAGAATCTTTGGAGTTTTCTAGATATAAGATCATATCATCAGCAAAGATCAATAGCTCAACCTCTTCTTCCCCTGTTAGGATACACTTGATTTCCTCCTCTTGCCTGATAGATTTGGCTAGAACTTCTAACACTACGTTGAATAGAAATGGAGACAGTGGGCAATCTTATCTAGTTCCAGTTTTAAGTGGAAATGCTTTCAATTTTTCCCTGTTCAGTAAGATGTTGGCTGTTGGTTTGTCATATATGGCTTTTATAATATTGAGGTATGTTCCATCTATGCCTATTTTAATAAGAATTCTTATCATAAAAGGGTGCTCAATTTTGTCAAATGCTTTTGCTGCATCTATTGAGAGGATCATATGATTTTTTTTTTTATTCTGTTTATGTGGTGAATCACATTTATGGATTTATGTATGTTGAACCATCCTTGCATCCCTGGGATGCAGTCCACTTGGTCCTGGTGGATTATTTTTTTGATGTGCTCCTGGATTCAGTTTGCTAGAATTTTATTGAGAATTCTTGCATCTATATTCATAAGGGATATTGGTCTGTGGTTTTCTTTTTTTGTTGTGTTCCTTTCTATCTTTGGTATCAAGGTAATAATTGGCTTCCTAGAATGAATAGGGGAGGATTTCTCTCTTCTGGATGTTATGAAATAATTTCTACAGTATGGGTACCAATTCTTCTTTGTAGGACTGGTAAAATTCAGCTGTAAAACCATCTGGTCTGGACTTTTTTTGTTGTTGGAAGATTTTTTATTGCTGCTTCAATTTTGTTACTCGATATTGTTCTGTTCAGGAGTTCTATTTCTTCCTGGCTGAGCCTAGGGAGATTGTGCATTTCCAGAATTTTTCCATTTCCTCAACATTTCAAATTTATGTGCATAGATATTTTTATAGTATTCAGAGATGATATTTTGTATTTCTTTGGTATCAGTTGGACTATCTTCTTTTTCATTTCTTATTCAGCTTACTGGGAGACTTTCTTTTCTGTTTCTGGTTAATCTAGTGAGAGGTCTATAGATTTTGTTTATCTTTTCAAAGAACCAACTTTTGTTTCATTAATGTTATTGATTTTGTTTAGCTCTGTTTTGACCTTAGTTATTTCTTTTCTTCTGCTGGGTTTGGGATTTGTTTACTCCTCCTTTTCCAATTCCCTGAGGCAATTCATTATATTGCCTCTTTTTGATGTAGGCATTTAAGGCTATGAATGTCCATTTAAGGCTATGAAATGTCCATGAGGGCTTCCTTGCCACCCAAGTCCAGAATCACGACCTCTCCCCCGCATCTCCCTGCACTGTTCTCATATCTGGGGGTCACTGGGACCAGCTCCCCATCTAAGCCACCAGCGTGGGATCCCACAAAATTATGGTGGACAGGAAGCTCCTGAACTGCAGCAGCCCTGCTCTCCATGGCAAGTTCAGCAGCCAGGAGCATGCATCTACTGTGGAGGAGCAGCTGTTTGTTGGCCTCTCGATTCAGAGTCCTTTCACAGTTGCAATGAGTGGTGGAAGGGCCGGAGCTACCAGTCAGCCTGGGCTCATATTGCTTTCTCTAATGCCATGAATAGAGGAGGTGCAGAGGAGGAAGTATCTGGGTGTATGAAAGCCAGCACTCTGGTCTCTCATGGCACTCTCCTGTGGAGTGTCCCTTATGGAAACTGAAACACCTGGGGTTTGCTGGTTCACCCCACTGTTCCTAAGTAGCTGCCATGCCTGGGGTCATGGATGATGGAAGTGTCTTCAATATACTTTGTGTCCCACTGTTTACCTAGGGCATCTTGGCGGCGGGAACCCCTTACCATTTTGCTGGGCTCTAAGCCTCTCTAGGTTGGATCTGTGCCACTATCTTTTCCTTTCTATCTTCTTTCTCAGTTTCCCAGAGACAATTCAACAGAATTACCATTCAAGGGTCCCCATGCATGTATGGTCCCAGCAGCACATGCTTAAATAACCATACCTCATTTCCAATTTTTCCCTAAAACCATCACATCATGATATCATTACTTCTAAAATTTTACTTCCATCTTATCCTCTCATTTCCTGGGATGAAATTTTGAAAGTGGCATTGCAAGTTTGAGTTCAAGTGACATGTCTCTTGCAGAGGTTTTCAAAAAGTATTGACTTGATGCCCCAGAAAGCAGCTGACAGTTTTCTCTTCCCCATGCAGAAAGTGAACATATATTTTGCTAACACTGAAGCAAGGAGATGACACTTTTTATCAGTGTATATTCCATATATTTCCTGTAGAATTTAATTGTGCTTTTCATTTTTTAATTATTGCATTATTTTTTATTTTTCATTTATTATTACATGAGTATTACATAAACATTTCTCCACATACTGTGCTCTTATTTGTACTTCATTTGTGAATTGTTATTCGTCTGCTCATGTTTCTATTGATGTGTTTCCATGTTTTCTTACTGATTTGCAAGCACCTTTTGAGAAATTTAAATCTTTGTAATAAAGGCTCTAAATAGTTTATGGGATTGATGACTAACATTGTGTAATGAATGTCCAGCACTGAGGTAATCACTCTTTATGCAGTATCTCACCTCACCTATACCTGCCAATAATGTATAAAGAAGCTGTATTTAGAAAATCCGTGGTACCTGCCAGGAAACATTGTTAAACAGCTCAATGAATGGTGCCTGAGCCAGCCACTGAGTACCCAAACTTGTTCTCCTAATCAATGAATTACAGCTTTTTCTCTGATGCTCAATACCTTACATATCTACATATATGTTCTCATCATGCTATTTGTGTGGAGAAGAGTAAATTTTTAACATTTATGAAAGGACAAAAATATACCACAAATGTTGACTAACCTAATGTACACATCTATACATTACTCTTTAGTTGTGATCATTGTGCTTCTTAGTCTACTTATTACTTTTGTTATTTTTTCATTTGAATAATTACATGCCTTATTTCTAAGGTCACTAATTGTTTATCTAAAAAATAAGCAATGTATAGATATCTCGGAAATGAGTAATCTGCAACATATTCTTGTAACATTATACTATTTCCTCTTTTATTTCTCTAAAAATGTTAATATAGTGTGTATAATGTAAATAATAGAGATAATTAATAATGCAAGGAGAAATTAAAAAACCTATAAAATTAATGGGAGACATTAATATAGTTCTTTCAGAATAAATAAGAATATAGGATATTTGAGTAACAAATTTAAATATATGGAGAAATAAAAACCCAATACAATCATATATGTATATAGAGCCAACATAATTTTTGCAAATACACACAGGCCAGTCACAAAAATTGACTATATATTATGCAAAAGAAAATGTCTACAAATTTTTAAAAGCAGAAATCAATGTAATAAACTTCCATATTAACAACTAAAGGATAGCCAAACTATCTCTTCACCTAAAAATTAGATGACTAGGAGAAATAAAAGCTAAAAGAATCATATATTTAGAGATAAGAATGTCATAAAATTGCTCCCCAAAAAAGAACCCCACTTATATGAAAATTCTTGCCTGAATCAGCTTATTAGACAATAGAAAAAGAATGAAATTTGGGACCTAAATAAGTATTCAAGTCAATGCATTTTTTAAAAGAACAATAAAATTAGACTAAATAAGGAGGGAAGAAGGATAGAAGGAAAGGAGGGAGGGAGGAAAGGAGGAGAGGAAAGGAAACTGACCACATTAAAAAGTCAACATAAAAAATAAAATATTTCTATACACCATTAGAAAATGTACTAGCAAACAATCTCACGTTCATAATAACTGTAAAAACTACAAAATGTCTTGGAACAAACTTAACTGCAAAGCTTAAACTTACATAAGGAAAAAGCTAAAGCAAAGGAAATTAAATGACACATCTTATTCCTGCATCACAAGACTCAAAAATATAGAGATGCTAATTCTCTGCCAGTTTATTTGTGCATTATCTTAGTTCATTTATCCATTTCCTTACACAAGAAGGGTTAGGGTTTGGTGGGTTTTGTTATTTGTTTGTTTAATTTCCACTACTACCTCTTGTTGAAATAAGTATCTTAGTATATAAATCTTAGTGGTCGAAAATTTCTTTAGACATGGAATCACTGATTACATGTGTCTTCAAATTTACTAGTATTGGCAAATTGCTTTCCAAAGTGGTTGTACCTATTTATTCATTATAACCTATTATACAGTACAACCTATTACAACTGGGTCATACTTTTTATACTCTTACCAGCTGTAGATGATATTTCTCATTTCCCTTCACCATTAGCACTCTTGGCATTATCAGACATTACTTTTTACAAATATTAATACAATGTGTATGAACTGGCACTACATTACTGTTCAATTTGCACCTACTTTCTCATTTGCTTAATTTAATGACTCTTATATACTAACTAGTTACTAGGATTTTTTTTTTTAAATTGTGGACTCACCATTCATATTTATTGCCTATTTTGACACAAAAGAAGTTAAATATATACATAGATGTATATATTCTGGATACTATAATATTATTTATGGCTTGCTGAAGTTTGCACACGTCTAATCTGGAGCTTGTCTTTTCGCATTTTTCATACAGATGTTGTCATTTTTAGGATAGTCAAATTTATTAGTTTTCTATTTAATGATGTGTGCTTGTTTGTGTGTGTCTAGTCCAAAACCTCATCTCTTCCAACACTATCATCAAGACATTCTCTCGTTTTGTTCTATTTAAGTTTTACAGTTTATTTCCTCATTTTATGTCTTTGGTCCATCCGGCTCTAACTCCGTGTAAGGGGCAAGATAAAGATCTAGCTTTACTGCTTTCCATATGCACGGCCAGTTGCCCCAGTATGACGTTTTAGAAAGTTCAAAATTTCTCTCTGATTTATACACCACCTCTCTCACACCCCATGTTCACATACTCCTTTATTTTTGGGATTCTGGTCTAGTTCATCCACCTATTTGCCATCTTTATACCACTTTTTTCTTTACCACAGCTTCGTGGTAACACCCAAAACTTGGTAGGATGGGTCCCTGCCACATTTCCTCTTCTTCAGTTATCCTGTCTATTCCTCACTCTGCCCTTCCTCAAATCAATTTTAGTAGCACCAGGTCAGGTTTTACAAGGAGCCCTGTTGAATAATTAGAATTGTGTTGAATTTATAATACAATCATTTTGAAAAGAAATGCCACCTTTATGATATCGCCATCTATAACAGATTTCTCCATTTATTTAGGTCTTCTCTCTGCCTTCCGATGAAATTTTCATCTTTTCCCCAAGGTCTTCGCATATGCTTTAGTAATGATGTGTTCCTCAGTTGTAAAAAGGTAGGATTTTTAGTTACCATTAATATAAACTGTAGCTTTTTTTTAAAATTAAATTTTTTAATTAGTTGTCACTGGAGAATTCAAATACACCGAAGCTAGACCCTCTGAGTTTGAACTCCAGTTTTGCTATTATTACTGTGTAATTTTATATGTAGACAATAACTACGTAAGAAGTTTTAATGCTTCATCTTATTAAATTTTTTCTATCATCTTAGTGTGCTAGTTAGGTATGCTAGTACTCTGTTAACTACAAATGCTGATAGCAAGTATTAATGATTTAAATGGGATGTGTTTAATGCTTCATTGTTAACCGTGACAATAGAAGAGCTTTATGACCCCTTATGGAATTTAGGAAGCTAATTAATATATCCTATTGCTGGATTGCTAAATGGTTTTTTGTTTCTTTTAATGAGCTGATATTACATTTTACTATTTTTTTTAATCTGCTGAGATGAAGCTACTTTATTTCTTTCATTAACATCAACTTTTATTGAGGTATAATTTACACCCAATGAAATGCCACATAATGCAAATTTTATGTTTTTCAGTCTGGCTTTGTGGTATTCCTATAAAGATTTGTGTTACTTTGTTCTGGCTGTCTTCAGAGGATAAGTCTGATGCTTTTAAGGCTGACTTTTAAGCTTTTTTCATGATGGATGTAGGCGGATTTTCCTCTAGGTCTAGTTTAGCCCCATTACTAAGATACTATCTTTCTGAGGTCTACTGAATACCTCATGTATTCAAGGAATTTTCTCCACTCTGGATTTGGGGAATTCAAATGATTCTTGGCCCTATGTGATCACTGAGGATTTTTTAAACTGATAGTCCCCCACTAATTAGTCTTTTTTGCAAATTTTTATTTGTCTGGCTATATGGAGTTTTACCCTAGGCATGTGCAGCCTGATGTTCAGCCAAAGCTTCAAATGCACCCTCCCCACATTTCTGAAGCTCTTTCTCAGTCTATCTGGCCTCAAGTTATGGTAAGCTCAGCCTCTTGGAACTCCCTCTCCTGCTCCTCAACTCAAGGAGGCTGCCAGACTCGCTTTGAATTCCCCTTTCCTGGGCCAAAGTCTGGCAGTTACCCTCCGGCAGAAATTTCAGTGATCACAGGTCCCGTCTCCTTTGCTAGTTATCTCTTAGGAATCGCACTTCTGAGCCCACTGAAACCCCTCAATGAAATGTACAGACACTGCCCAGCACAGTGCTGGCTGCTTCTGTGTCGGAGACACTTCCTCCATGTTCCAGCACACATTCTGGAAATGATGCAGATCAGACGACAAAGGCAGACTGACTGTAGGACCACAAAACCACGTACGTTTTTATGGCTGGTATCCTAATGCTCTTAAATATATGAAGTAAACAGAACTCTCACTTTCTAACTTTTTGGTGCAAAATTTATAGGTCAACAGCAAGTGAGAAAAAGCCAGATACAAAAACTACAGTAATCATGAATCTTTTTGCTTAATCTCAACCACATATGCACAGAAACTTTCAAGTTAGGGGGAAGCAGACACCCCTGGGACAAAATACACTCCTCGAAGGTGGAGACCAGACTCTCTCTTAGATGACGTCATGGTGTGTCAGACGGTCAGAAGCCGTGAATGGAGGAGAGGCTACTTTCTCATGGCCCAGTGCTCTGGTTGGAGGGTAATTGTACGTGTTCTCATTCCAGGACCTTGCTGATGTCAAACTGTCAGGAGTATGGCATTGATAGATAAGCACCAGCAATAAAGATAAATAAGTCAGAAGCTACCTGATGCTCTCCCTTTCAATTTAATGAAAACAAGAGGTAGGCGGCAGCATGCCTCGCTCTGCTTCCCATATGCATGGAGCCTTGAAAACGCCTCCTCCAACAGAGGATCTTGCACTGGATTCTGCCTGTGGTCAAAAGGAGCACAAATATTGGCGGCACCTTCATTGCATCATTCATGTTTTCACTACTGCTGCCGAGTACAGGGGATGTGAGAAGCCCTGACAGGAGAGGCACAAGGCAAACCTGTGGTAGTGGTTACAACTACCATCCATTGCTTAGTTCTTCTAATGTTGAATTACATTAACTGCAAGAGCCAATATCAGATTTTGACTCCTTCAATCCAAACAATGTATTATAAAAATCATGCTATGCTTCATTTCTGCTATAAGTAAAATTAGACTGAATTGCATCACAATAGACAATGAATTCACCAGTATGTTCAGTGTTGTACAACAGATACAAATATATCTGCAGAGTGAAGATATATTACACTGAATGTGAGGTTTAAAGGCTAAGAAACTGACTCAGTACAAGCTCAGGATCTATTTGCTTTTGCTCACTGGATATGACACTAATTCTCTAAATATTCCACTTCAGTTCAAAGCTGCTCATTAACCATTCTGCTTACAGGACTTAGTTAAGCTCCTCTGAAATTGAATTCTGTCCTGGGGGAAGCTAGTTCAGCGAGCCCCTCCTATGGAACTTGGCATACACTGGTCCCTCTGCCTGTTTTCACTTTCATTCCAATAAATGACCTTGAGAGGCTCTTGTAATAGCTCTCTTCTACTTGCGGTGCCTTTCCGTTTCCTGGTACTCAGCTTTCTTCTCATTTATGTTAATAATTTCCACAAGAAGTCAGTAAAATGGTCCACCCGAGAGAGGAAATGAGAACTTCTTTTGAGGTTAAAAAAAATCTCCTCTGCATTAAAGTATTTTATAAAGAATATGATGTAAATATGGGCTGTATTGAATTATTTTTACTGTTAGTATGCGCAATCAAAAATGCTTGGTGGCAATTGGTCCACCAAGTTCCTTCCCTTAATCCACGGGGACCACTGCCCAGTGGCTTCTGACAGTCCCCTGGAGCTCTGGACCTTGAAGCCGTGGTATGCATGCCATTGCTGAACATGCTCTGGGCTGATAGGATTGTGTCAGGTGGGAGGCAGCCTGGCTGGGGACCAAGGAAGTATTAATAGCTAAGTGGGGAGTTTCAGGGATACCAAATGAAAATGTACACTGACACTTGTCACTCAGTATAAGATTCAGCAAGATGCCGTAAATGCTTCAGAGAGTATGAGAATTGACACCAACGGCAGTACCCAAAAGGGATACTGAGCTCTCAGCAAGTTAGAGGCCAGGATCTTTCAGCAATAAGGCACGACGTGGTTTGGAATCAAGCCCAAGAGCATTAAAATTCTGCAAGCATAAACAATACAGATCAGGGAGGACTCTTCCCCTTACTTAGCATTTTCCATTTTGTTTTCAAAGTAACTCCATCAATGAACTGCGTGGAAAGATGATCCTGGAGAAATTTTACTCTGTTTCTTCAATTTTTCATGGATGATCACAAATAAAAAAATGACAAACGCAGTACGAGACCATTTTAATTGGAAAGAATATACGTCGATATAGCACTGAAATGAGAAAATGAGTTCGCAGTGGGTCTATGTTTGTTGAGAATTGCTTGGTGGTCTTTAAAAATACCTTCACTTCACTGGTACAAACTGGATAACAGTTGTCTAAATTCCAAATCAATAAAAAGATATTTTAGTGTCCAGACATATAAATCATTCAGTAAAATACTTCTAGTGTCCAAAATATAATAAACTAACTTTCCACTGTCAGATATGACTGATTAGCTTTCAAGAGACCAATCCTCCCATTTAGAACAATCAAAAAATAAATGGATAAAAATAGAAAAAAATCATATCTATATGAGGGCATTTAAGAGCTATTAAGGTAGCCAGAACTGGAGGGGCTGAAATCCTGGAGAGAAAACGAATCCATTGAGGTGAACCCGACTTTCCACGTTTGTTTCATTCCCTCTGCCGGCTTGTCAGGGGCCCCAGTAGACTTCAGTTGCCCGTGTGTGCATCTCAGTGCCTGACAGTTTGGATTTGTTGGGGTCTCTGAAGGTTGCTCTCAAGGGTGGCAGGCTGTAGATGCGTCAGGGAGGAGTGGATATGGACACGCCTCCTTCCCAAAGCAGCCCTTGGGAGTTGGTATAAAAACACCATAGGTCCCTCAACTATTGGGTATGATAAATCTGAGATACGTGTTTCGCACCATTTTCCAGAGTTTCCCTGAAGGATCCAGCTCCAGTTGCCTCCTGTGGTAACTGGCTTAATGACATAACTTTTATTAGCTGCTTTCCCTTCTCTATAGCCACAATCAGTGTCCCCTGCATCCTCCAAATAAATGACTTTTACACTAATGTTTATCTCAGAGTCTACACTGAGGCAGCCCAATTGATGATTCATGAGCCATGTGGCGCAGAGGCTGTGAAGCTGAACAGAAAGCAGCTGCGAAGGGGCAGAGAGGTGGAAGAGTTTTCAGACATCTCACAGGGCTAATGAGATAAAAATCGAGGATTGGAACTACCAAACAGTCAGTACCTGAGAGGTCAAGATCCTGGAAAACAGAGAAGTGCAGAAAAGTGATTCGAAATGTTTGACCCATTATTCTCCTAAGGGGTTCATCAGTTCCTGAGCAGCATAGGCCAAGAGGCGGAGAAGCTGCACAAACAGCAGGCAGTAGCTGGCTGAAGGCTAAGGAGAATGCTTGTCTGGGGAGACAAAGATCGGGATTCAGAGCCCAACAAAGGGGAGAGGCCCAGGTTCTCACTCTAGGCTTGCATTTGTGACCCTGAGGACTGCCAACTGAGGGAACGGGGGAATCAGAGATAGAGCAAGGACACAATGAAGCTCAGCTCAATGTCTGATTGCATTAAAGTAATTAGCTGCTACTCTATTACCTGAAAGGAGCTAATGAAGAAATATCGAATAGAACACTTGCAATATTTAATACACAATGCCAGGCAAAAAACTGTATCTGGAACTGTGCCAACCCATATGTCAGTCCCAAGCCACATGTGGCTACTTACATTTAAATTTATTAGAAGTAAAGAAAATTAATAATTACTTCCTCAGTCACACCAGTTACGGTGTTCAAACACTACACATGCCTAGAAGCTACCATATTGAACAGCATCCATACAGAACATTGCCATCTTCATGGAAAGTTCTATTGGACAGTACTGACCTAGGATTTTTACATTTTAAAACACATGTCTGGCATTTGATCAAATTTTAAAAGCATACCAAGACCTAGAACCAATAAAAGCCAATAACAAAAATGTAACCATGGCGATCCATATATTGGAATTATCAAATGCAGACTTTAACAAAACTTTGATTGATATACTTAAGACAGATGACAAGATGGATAAAGACTTTGAGAATCAAAATCTACATAAGAGAATTAAATGAGAAATCTAGAACTGACAAATAAAATGATAAATTAAGAATGCAAAATATGGGTCAAACAGTAGATGGGATATGATGAAGAGAGAAATATTTACCTGGAAGAGAGATCAGTAAGAAATAACCAGATGAAAACATAGAGGGAAAAAGAAGTATGGGAAAAGCAGAAAAGGGAATCAAAAATATAAGACCATGATAAAATAGGTGGAACACGGCTGTAATTTAAGTTCCAAAAGGAGAGAAAAGATGTATTAGTGTGGAAGATAGTAAAGAGATAATGGCTAAAACATTTCTAAAATTTGTAAAAGAGATTAAGCCACAGATTCGTAAAAACTATGAAACCAAAGCAGTTTAAACAAAAAGAAAATCACACTCAAACAAATCATAGTTAAAACTTCAGAAATCAGAATAAAATAAAAAGTTTTAAACGCATTCCCAAAATGGACAAATTAACTTCAAAGAACCAGACTGACAGTGACTGACTTCTCAATAGGAACATGAAAACAAAGAAAGACACTAGAATCACATCTTTAAAGTGTTGAAAGAAAATGTATGCCAACAAAGAGTTATATACTCAATGAAAATAAAGATATATCAGACAAAAAACTTAGAGAAACTGTTGCCAGCACCCTTGCACTTAGAGATATACTAAAAGGAGTCCTTCCTGTAGACAGAATATAATTGCTGAGAGAAACGTGGTAACGTAGGAAGAAATTAAGACATACATTAATGGTAAATATGTAAGTAAATCTAAATTAATATGGAATGTGTTAATCATATTACTGGGGTTTAAAATGTATATGGAATTAAAATGAATGATAATTATCTGTGAAGTAGAAAGATAATAATTCATAGTAGATTCCAATAAAAGAATGGCTATTATAATTTCTATGGTAATCAATAACAGAATAGCATAACTAGAAAGTCATTAGATCATTAGCATAAAAGAAAATGGTTAGGGATAAATCTAATAAATATGTACAAAATCTATATGAGGAAAATTACAAAACTACAACCTTGACGAAGAAATCAAAGAGGATCTAAATATATAGAGAGATATCCCTGGTGTATGAACAGGAAGACACAATATTGCCAAGGTGTCAGTTCTTCCTAACTTGATCTATAGATTCAACACAATACCAAAGTTCCAGCAAATTATTTTTTGCAAATGTTGACTCATTTTAAAGTTTATATGGGAAGGCAAAAAAATCAAAATAGCCAACACAAGATTGAAGGAGAAGAACAAATTCGGAGGACTGACACCATCTAATTTCAAGACTTTCTGTAAAGCTACAGTACTCAAGAAAGTGTGGTATTGGTGAAAGAACAGAGAAATAAATACAGGGAACAGAAGTAGATTCACACAAAAGTAGTCATCTGGTATTTGAAAAAATAGCAAAGGTCTTTTAGTGGAGACAGGATATTCTTTTCGACAAATGTTACTGAAACAACTGGGTATCTATGTGCAAAATATATAGGTAGGTAAAGAGATAGATAAATAGATCTAGACAAAAATCTTACACCTTTTACAAAAATCAACTAAAAATGGATGACAGATCTAAATGTAGAATACAAAAATATAAATTCTTAGAAGATAACTTAGGAGGAAATCTAGGTGACTTCAGGTTTGGTGTTGACTCTTTAGATACAACACAAAAAGCACAATTCATGAAATAAAAAAATTAATAAGTTGGATTTCATTAAAATTCAGAACTTCTGTCCTGTGAAAGGAACTGTGCAAAAGAATTAAAAGGCACTATGAAAGAAAATAAAAAAACAAACCACAGACTGGGAGAAGATCTTTGCAAAACATACATCTGATACAGTACTGCTACCCAAAATATACAAAAAACCGTTTAAACTCAGCAATGGGAAAACAAATGACCCAAGTAAGAAATAGGCAAAAGACCTGAACAGACCTGAACAAAAGACCTGAACCCACCAAAGAAGATATACAGATGGCAAATAAACATATGAAAAGGTGCTCAATATCACATGTCCACAGGAAATTGCCAATTAAAACCAGATGCCACTACGCACCTGTTAGAACAGCTAAATCCAAAATGCTGAAAACACCAAATGTTGACTGGAACGTGGATCAGAGTTCCTGTAACAGGAACTCTCATTCAGTGGTGGATGGATTGCAAAATGGTACAGCAACTTAAGAAGACACTTTGGTAGTTTCTTGCAAAGCTAAACACATTCTTACCATTCAATACAGCAATCATGCTTTTTAGTATTTATTCATTTGTGTTGAAAATTTGTGTCCACACAGAAACCTGCACATGAATGTTGATAATAGCTTTATCCATGATTGCAAAAACTTGGAAGCAGCCAAAATGTGCTTCAATAGTTGAAAGAATAAACAAACGGTGGTACATCCATACAAGGGAAGATTTTTCAGAGTTAAAAAGACATAAGCTATCAAGCCACAGAAAGACATGGAACATCCTTAAGTCCATACTGCTAAGTGAAAGAACCCAATCTGAGAAGGCTACGTAACATATGATTCCAACTATATGACATTCTGGAAAAGGCAAAATGTTGAAGACAGTTCACTGGTTCTGAACAATTCGGGTAGCAAAAGGGAATGAATAAATTGAGAACAAGAGATTTTCAGGGCAGTGAGACAACTCTGTATGATGCTGTGATGGTGAATACATGTCATTATACATTGGTCAAAACCCATAGAATTTACAACACAAAGAATGAACCCTAATGTAAACTATGGAATTTAGTTGATAATTAATAATAAAAAAAATATCAATATTGTGGGTGTACGTGTCCTGGTTCCCGGAGAAGGGACACTCCCACAAGTGGGCACATTAATAACCTGATTAAAAATAAAGCCACCATTGTTGCCTGGTCACTCTGGCAACAGAGTTTGTTTATGCTAGTAAACAAGACGGTTAAAACTGAAGTTGCCATATTGGCAGGGAAATTGACCCACATCATTATGAAGAGGAAGAGTACAGGTAGGAATACCTTTGATTTCCAGACAATTCCTCAGAGCCTTTCTTGGATTCTCACATGTGCAGTTTTAACTGTCAATTGACAAGGACAGCAAAAATGGCCTGACAGGGTCATAATAAGCAGGGGTCCACACCCCTCAGGGATCAGGGTCTCAGCTGTCCCACTTGGTCTGGCCCAGCAGCGGTGGTAGCTAAGGACATCTAGGGGGCGGGGGGCCTGGAGATGATTCATATCAACTGTGGCCTCCAGGACAACTGCAGCAATATGGGCTTCAGTTTGTCCCAAAGACATCTCCTGGTAAGCGTCCCAAGAAATTGTGACCATTTAGAGTCCTTGAGAAACTGCAGCTAGATAGAGTGAGCTGGATGTGTGAAGAGCGTAGACCTGCCTGGTGCAAAGCTGCTGTGTATGCTACTGGTGCTGTATTTCCTTTGCTGTTCCCCAAATGCAGGGTTGGCTGATGCTCACACAAACCTGCACCCTTCTTCAGATTATCCAGCTGCCGTCTCACCTGGAGATGCCTGAGCGGCTATGCCCCTCCCCCAGGGGCAGACCTTTGCCACAGTCCTTGGCTACAGGTGTCTAACCTCTAGACCTCTAGGTGGGTGGCTTTTGTTCTGCAAGTCATGTTACAGAGTGCCCGTGGGATCAGGTAGAAGCTGGGCAGCTCAAAAAGATATCTTTTTGCATTTTCTTCCCCTGTCATACCCTCCTTGTTTCTCACTCTCACAAGTTTCTCCTGACAGCAGCCCCCCACTAAATTGCTGGCAAAGGAATGCTCATCTTGAGAAGAATCTTGCTTATAGTGACCTCACCTGAGACAGATGGTGAGCGAAGTCAGGATTGTGGTTACCTTTACAGTAGAGGACAGTGACTGGGGTAGGGTGGAGTGAGGCCTCAGAGGCACCTCTGATGTTCCATTTCCTAATCTGGTGGGTGTTTCAGGGATGTGTTTACTTGGGGACACTTGTGCTCTATATCTATGATTTGCACATACTTCTGTACATATTTATATGCAAATTTAAAAATGCTTAAGTGAGCCTACCTTTTCACCATAACATTCTGCTTTTAAAAATTTGTCTTAAGAAAATATTTGGATGAGTAAATAAAATTATATGTATACCATAAATGATAAATTAAAATCATGTTTAATATGAATTCTACTCAAAATATTAAACAACTTACTATAGATCAAATTATACTACTTAGACTCTGGGTATATGAAAGGAAGAAAGGAAGGAAGAAAGGAAGGAAAGAAGGAAGGGAGGAAGGAAGGAATTACTAGGTATTTACATAGAAAAGCTCTAAACATTAAAGAATAGTGAAACCAAGAGAGAATGAACTTTGCCTGGGATGCTAACTGATTGAGTTTAGAGGTTGAGAGTCATTGATATCTAGAAAATTTTAACTGTGACGTTGTGTTGTGGCTATAAATTTAAGGATAAAAAAATTATTAGATAATTAATTTTTTTTAAATACGTGACTTCAGAAGATTTGTTGTAAGATTTTGTTGTCAGAATCTGTTTCTTTCCAAGACAATATCAGTTGGATAACATGACTTTGTATGCCCAAAATTATTAGATAGGCTTTTTCCCCCCAGACGATGTGGAGCAATGTGAAAGCCGGGTGATAAAGGTAAGTAACACTTTCTTTTCTTAACTCTGCTTCCGAGTACTGTGTGATCCTGGGCAAGCCTCACCTTTCTGGGCTACCTTTGCGAATATGTGAAATGACGATTTTTGAAGCTTCTTCCAGTGCTAAACCACTCTATTTTAAACTTGGATACACTTAGTTCTAGATTCAGATACTCTAATAGAATTCAATGAAAATTTTATTTAAAATTATCACAATTAGACAAGTTAAGTGATACTATTTCATCATCATTATTATTATTTAGTCTCTGTATATCCCTTAAAATAACTTTGGCGGATGTTTCAAACACAAAATACATAGGGTGAGATAAGTTATAGGCTCATATTACAATGATTATTAATACAGCATTAGTGAGCAGTGAAAGCTTTTAGTTGATAAAATGCAGTTATCATGGACTTACCTGGTTTCATAAATGGCATAAAGTTTTCTGTGTTCTTTGACTGCATTCCTGAAAAACAAATACAATAAAGAATAAAATATAAATTTCAAAATTATTGCTAAAGCCTAAAATTTTTTTAATAAATATGTTTTCAAACTATGTCTATTTGATGAAATATCTCCACTAGTTTTTTGTAAAATTCAAGAAATAGTATTTTTTAAATGTGCATATACTTTTTAAAAGTGATATACATCATATTAGATAAGCTTTGGATCTGGTTCCTGCTCTGACAGTAGCTAAAATTGTAACTGAACTACTGCTTACATTTTAGTTGGGGAAACAGAAAACAAACAAAAACCAAATAATTTCCAATAGTAGTACATTCAGTGATAAAAATAAAAGAAATAAATATAATGGAAAATTACTTGAAAGGAGCCACGTTAAATAGGATGGTAAAAAAAGTTTCTTTGAGGAAATACATTTTTAATTGAAATCTGAACCATGGAAGAAGTTAACCATGAGATTTGTAGGAAAACAGAGTCAGTATACAAAGTTCGAAGCCTCTAGGGGTGAGAATGAGCCAGGTGTGTTTGAGACAAAAGCCATGAACAAATTCATCATCATCATACATAACAAAAAAATCATGTATCGTTTACTATATACAGGACACTGCATTTCTCATGCTGAAAGAATCATTTAAAATAAGAAAAATAAGTTCAAGGTTACAGTGACCTATGACGATGCCACTGTACCCCAACCCGGGCAACAGAGTGAGACCCTGTCTCAAAAATAAATAAATAAATAAATAGAAAAGAAAAAGAAAACCAAGAGAAGAAAAATCCAAAGTTGAAAAAAATCCCACTACATTTTTACAATTATCATAAATCCACAGTAAACAAACCTAGATGATACGGTATTGGTGAAGGGATAGCCACAGAGATCAATTGAACAGAAGAAAGAGTCCAGAAATATACAAAAGAAAATCTGCTAAAATGATTGTTGACAACAGACATGCTTCTCAGCAAATAGTGTTGGAACAATTGGATATTCTTGTGAAAAATTAAACTTTGACAATCATCGTATCTTATACAAAAACTATCTCAAAATTAGTCACATCTAAATTTTCATATACCTAAATTTTTCCATTTTAGAAACTGTTAACGGAAAATATAGGGAACAAAATCTTCATGGTTTGAGATTAGGCAAAGAATTCTTAGGCATGGCACCAAAAGCGCAATTCATTATAAAATGACAAAATAGACTTAATAAAAATTAAAAATTTTTGTTTTAAGAAATAAAATTTCACTTAAGAAAGTGAAATGACAAGGTACATATCAGCAGAAAATATTTGCCAATCACATATACAACAAAGAATTTCAATGTGGCATATATAAGGAATCTCAAAATTCAGGGATAAGAAATCAAACAACCTAATTAAAAATGGACAAACATTTTGAACAGACACTTCACTAAAGAGGGTGTACAGGTGGCACATGAGAAGATGTTCAACATCATTAGCATTAGAGAAATGCATATTAAAGCCATAGTCTAGACTACTACTTAACAATTAGAAACTCTAAAATATAATGCCGGCAAAGATGCAGAGCAACTTAAGTATCAAACACTGCAGGTGGTTATGCAAAATTCACAGACATGGAGCAGAAGAGCTGGCCAGTTCTTATGAAGGTAAAGATACACTTAACATATAAACAACAATCTCATATGGGGGTATTTACTCTAGAGAAATAAAAATGTATTTTCTGTCTCTCTCATACATACGCACACGCACACACAACTATTTCAGTAGCTCTATTTATAATCACCCAAACCTGACAACAACCCATTTCCTTCAACAGGTAAATAAGTAAACTGTGCTGCATTCATTTGATGGTCTCCTAGTCAGTAATAAAAAGAAACGAGCTATTGATGCAGCAATTGGATGCATCTGAAAGGCACGATGCTGAGTAAAATATGCAAGCCTGATCTAGTTATATACCATATGACTCCATTTATATGACATTTTCAAAAAGACAGAACTATGGTAATTGAAATCAAATTGGCGGTTGTTGGGGGTCAGAGATGGTGGATAGTCCAAGGGAGTTCTGGGTGGTCTATTAGTCTGCTCAGACTGCCATAACAAAATATCACAGGCTATGCAACTTAAACAACAGAAATTTACTTTCTCACAGTTTTGGATGCTGGAAGTCCACAATCAAAGTCTGGGAGAGTGGGTTTCTGGTGAGAGCTCTCTTCCTGGCTTGCAGATGGCTGCTTTCTCTCTGTGTTCTCACATAGCATTTTCTCAGTGTGTGTGCATGGAGAGCAAGCAGACTTATGTCTCTTCTTACAAGGACACTAATCCTACTGGACCAGGACCCCATCCATGTTAATTAATTTGATCTTTATTAATTCCTTAGAGGACCCGTTTCTGAACACAGACACATGGTGGGATAGGGCTTCAACATACTAATTTTGTGGGAACGCACACATTAAGTCCATAACAAGCGGTGATCGAAGTATACTGCATTCTAATTATGGTGGTGGTTACATGAACCCATAAATATATGAAAATCCATAAAACTATAATCAAAAACTTTCTTTTACTCAGTGATAATTTTTTTAAATGTCGTGATAAATGCAAATGGATTAAGAACAAAACTTCAAAAACAAAAATTTTCAGATTCAATTTATTTTTAAAATATCTAAAAATGTCCTATCTCTAGTAGTCCCACTAGAAACAAAAGTTTAAAAATAAAACAGAGGAAAAAAATATTCCAGGCAAGATAACAACTTTAATATCTGGCAGAATAAAGTTAATGTCAAAAATGTCAATAGGCAAAGAAAAATATCACCTACTCATAAAAAAAACTAGGAAAAAAATATATTTACCATTTTGAACATATATCCACCTAATAATATAACCTTTTAATGTACATAGCAATATTAGATTGAGTTGCAAGAGAAATGAATAAATCAACTATTTAACTCACCATCAATTTGATTTCAATTACCATAGTTCCGTCCTTTTGAAAATGTCATATAAATGGAGTCTATAAGTCTATAACTAGATCAGACTTGCATATTTCAAAACTCATGTAAACAAAGAAAGGGAAAATAAAATAAAATATCTAAATCATACAATTAATAAGCTTGAGCCAATAGATATATCTTGAATGCTATATCTGGCATAGAGAGATTATATGATCTTATAAAGTATGCATTATTTAGGCCATAAGGGAAAAGTTGCAATTGGTTCCAAAAACCCAATATCATGCAGATTGTCTTTTAAATACAATAAAATATGTTCATGCAAAAATTTTCCATATTTTTGAAAAATGATCCTTAGTTTAAAAATAATCTTAGGAGGATTATAAAATACTTAGAAATGAATGGCAATGAATACACGACATAACAATATTTAATTTAGGCAAGAACTAGATGGATAATTCAACATCAGGAAATCTGTCAGTGTAACTTACCACATTAAAAGGCAGAAAAAATATATGCTCATTTCAAAAGATTAAAAGAAAACTTTTAAAAAGTTCAACACCTATTTATTTATGATATTAAAAAGTAACTGTTAGCAAATTAGATATAGAAGAAAACTTCCCAATCTTGGTAAATGTTACAGCCCCAAAATCTATAGCATATAAAATCTGTAGTATACATACTATTGAACAGGGAATGTTTAGATGCCTTCTCTTTAAGGTCAGAATAAGAAGAAAATGCCTGCTAGAATACCTGGACAATAATCTAAGGAAAGAACAAAAATTATCAGGTGTTAGAATTAGAAAGGAGTAGATAAATTTGTTATGTATAGATCACATGACAATTTGAATAGAAAAATCAAGAGAATAAACAAACACATTATTAAAATAACAGAATTTGACAAAAGTTCAGATTTTGGTCAACTTTCCAAAACAAATATTTCTCTACAAAAGCAAAACTATTAATATTAGAAAATATAATACCTTATGAAATATAGAACCGTAGTAAAAAGAAGATATAATTAACTAATTATTGTTGCTGTTGCCTGGCAAAAAGAAGATGGCCCCCCATCCAAAACCTGGTTCGGCCACAGCCACACACACAGGCAGAAGGTTTATTACACACGTGGTAAGGCTCTTTGGGGAGAGCATGGCAGTCTTCCGAAGCTGTACTGAAATGGTTTGGGAGAGTGAGGGAAGGAACCTGACTGGGATTTTGTTTTGTTTTGTGTTTTTATAGAGACAGGGTCTCACTAAGTTGCCCAGGCTGGACTCCAACTCTTGTACTCAAGTGATCCTCCCTGCTCAGCTGCCAGAGTAGCTGAGATTACAGACACGCCCCATGGCACCTAGCTTGGCTGGTGTTTTGTTTTGTGATTATTCCTCCTGTGTAAGGAATTCTGTACATCAGCAGATGATTGTATGGTTCAAAACTCCAACTGGTGGCAGGTCATGGTGGCTCATGCCTGTAATCCTAGCACTGTGGGAGGCTGAGGCAGGAGGATGGCTTGAGCCCAGGAATTTGAAGTTGCAGTGAGCTGGGCTGATGCCTCCGCACTCTAGTCGGCAAGACAGAGCAAGACTCTATCTCAAAAAAAAAAAAAACCAACTGGTGCCCAAGCAGGGGGCACCAGATTTTTTCTTTGTTTGTTTTATCAGCTTGCCCAGAAGTGAGGGACAAGGGTAAGAGGAAAGGATGAGCTTTATAAGCTGTCTCAGCAATCAAACGTCAAAAACTTAGAGTCAGACTCTTTATTACAAATAGCAAAAAAATTAACACACAATCACTGCTGAAAAAAAACTTTTAGGTGCCATTTAAAATGTTTTCAAAAATGAAAGACATTACATGCACCAGAATAGGATGATTTAATAATATAAACATGTTAATCTTTCTTAATTAATCTATAAATTCAATGTCTTCCCAATCAAAATTCCCACTGAACTCAATATGCTTATTCAAAAATTTATGAGCCAAAGAATGTCTTTGAAGAATTAGACTTTTTCAAAAAGGAGGAGCAAAGACTGATTAGGCCTATCGGGTACTGAGATCTACCATAAAGTTATAAAAATAAGACCAAGTATGGTGCTGACTCACAAAGAAACTGAAAGACTGATGGAACAGCATAGAGCTCACAATGACATATGCAAGCATACATAGGCACACAAAATCTGGAAAAATAGACATTAAAAATCAATGGCCAAAGGACATTTTAGCACAAGCTTTGGAAAAACCGAGCCACTATATGAAGAAAAAATATAATTGGCTCTCTACCAACAGAGATCCAATTTCATGATTACCTTGAAGTTAGTCTGAAGTTTTAAAATATGTGGTGGAAAATTACCTTCCATAAGGCTCTAGGTTTGGGCAACTTTATGGATAGTTTTTTTTTTACCACTATTCTAGGACAATATGGATTGTGTTGCAAAGCACGCAATAAGTTGGAAAACGACTCAATTCATTTTATAAAGATGGTTTATACACAATAACCTAGCATAATTTGAAAGAAGCAAAGTGATAAATGGATCTTGTTTTCAATAAATTTATATGCAGCATTTGGCTCCAGATAGATTAAAAACTTAAATGTGAAAGGAAAAAAATTGAATAGATAACAACATAGGAAAATAGATTTGTAACCTAAAAGCAGGGATGGTCTTCTTAAACTAAATGCGAAAGCACAGATCATAAAATAGAATATTGATATATTTAATATGTGATTATATCAAAATAAAAAATCCTGTTCCAGAGGGGATACCACCAACACAGTTTACAGACAGATAACAGACTAGAGTGAACTATTTGCTGTGTCTAATATTGAAAAACATCCATGCTTAGATTATGCAAGGACTCCTCAAATAAACGAGAAGAAATACAGGCACATCAGTTAAAATACTAAGCAAAAGATATGAACAGATAAAGTCATTCAGAAAAGAAGCCAGAAAAGCTAAAGAGCATTTGTAGAGTTGTTTAAAGTTTATAGTAACTTTTAAAATGCAAATCAAAACAATAACCATATACCAATTTATGCATAAGAGATTGGCAAAAATAGCTGAGTTAGTACAATAGCAGTGTTAGAAAAATTCTGGGGATAGAGGAAATCTAGTCTACAGCAAATAAGAATATAGACAGGTATGGCCATTTTGGAGAGAATGTGGGGTCCCTGGTCAAATTAAATGTGCACAGGTGTTACAGACCATCAGTCCTGCTGCTATCTATCTACAGAAAATGTTTCACCCTATTTGACAATGGCACATGTACAATGATGCTCATCAGCATATTGTGGCAGTGGGGTTAGAGGTGAGTGAGGTGTACATACTTTGGTGAAATTTAAGACATAATGGATCCGTCCGTACTGTGAAATATTATGCAGCAATGATAGGTCACAAACTGGCTGTAAGCACTGAAACTGAGACAGATTTTTAAAACACAGTTTGGAATGGAAAATAAGAACTAGATTAAGGTCTATATCAAAAGCCATGCATTTGACTTAAAAATACATGTTCAGAAAGCAATACCACACATTTTATAATAAAAAATATCAATTAAAGAATATATATCAAGTATATTTGCATGGCTACCTACAGCAGGGGAGGAGAGTTAGAGTGTGGAAGAGGGAGAAAATGATATACCGTACTTACACACATCAAGGAAGAGGGGCTTTGCAAGGGCGTGGTTACCTTGCAGTTAGTTTGAAGTTAAAAAAATATGGTGGAAAATTACCTTCCATGGACTCTAGGTCTAGAAACTTTTGGGGTAATCTTTTTGCAACTATTCTAGGACACTGTATATTGTGTTTTGAAGTATTCAGTAAGTTGGAGAGCTAATCAATTCACTTTATTAAGACAGGTTATATACAAGTCAGCATAGTTCCAAAGAAAAAGCAATAAATAGATTTTTTTTTGATTCTCTGGACAAAAATCCTAAAAATAATTAAATAGATCTTAATAATTTTAAAAAAGAACCAAATAGTGCTTATTGGAATGAATGATTTTATTTCCTATTTTAAAAATCTTGTGATATATCACATTGCTTCCAAATAGCAAATGAACTAAACTATGCCATTACATTAGTAGCTCCAGAAGTGGTATTTGATAAAGCTGAAAACTTATTTTCCTTAATTTTTAAAACAAAATTTTAATAAACTAAGAAGTTTTTTTATTAATATTTTAATGTAATAAATATATTTATATGTACACATATGGACCATGTATCTTCATTGTACTTTCTTCATAGTCCAAGTACTACTATGATTAAAAAATGATGTGTAAATATCTTGAACTGTTAATATGTTTAAAATAATTTAAAGCGCTAAAAGAAAAACTTCAGACATATTAAACTGAACAGAGTTTAGTTGAGCAAAGAATAATTCGGGAAACCAGCAGCTCCCCAGCCTTCAAACCAGAAGAGGTTAAGAGTGACTCTGGTGCAGCCTCACGCTCAAAGAGGATTTAGGGATAGCAAGGGAAAGTGACATAGGAAACGGAAGTGAGGTACAGAAACAGCCGAATTGGTTACAGCTCAGCGTTTGCCTTAGTCGAACGTGGTTTGTACAGTTGGCCGCTGGGCTGCGGCTGAAGTATGGTTTCTGTGATTGGCTGACTCGACTACTTGTCACAAGAGTAGGTTACAGTCTATTCGTGTGTCCAGTTAGATTGCACGTCACTCCCTACAGTGAAACCTCTAGGCCAAGCTTAAAATATGTGAGGAGGCAGCGTTAGGCTAACCTTAATTTAACAAAAGTAAAATTAAGCAATGAATGGGTGAGTAGTAATTACTAATGTGGGAATCTGTAGAAAATTATATGAGCTAATTTTCAGTTACAAAGAAGTTAATTGCCAGTATTTATTTAAATACTTTTACTACTAAAATATTAGAAACAATATAGAAATTGTTAAATAAAATATGGTAACAGACTTAAAAAAGACTGGTAAGCAGACATAATAGCATCTATTTGAATAATCTTTAATGACATAAGAAAATGCTCATTATATAATATTAAATGACACCAGAATACAAAACCTTGTATATGTGTGCTTGGTAAAGAGATGAAATTTAAACAATGTACATCCCTGAGTATTAAAATACTGAGTTATTTTTGTGGTGTCCAAATGCATATACTATTTCATTATAATAAAGTTACTATAAATTATAGAGAAACTTTAAAAAATTGAACTTATTATAAGAAAATGTCTTTCAGAAATTTTAGAAAATCTCTTGTAATTTTAAACATAATGTAAATTCAGAAAAAAATGAAACCGTTAGGAGAATATATGTTACATAGTGATTGTATTTAATACAAAAAAATGAGTGTAGCCCAAAACAAATATGTTAGCAGTCACGCTGGAATTTATTTTTCTCAGAAGCTGTGGAATCTTCAGCAATGTCAGACAATCAACAATGATTAGAAAAGAAAAAAGCCTCAATAGCTGGTACAGAATTGCTCTTCAATAATGTAGTTTCTGATTCTTTGACCAGCCTCATTTTACATTTTCTCCTGAGGCTGAGAAACTTTCTTAATCTCCTGAGTGATGAGAAACGTTTTGCTTTTTTTTTTTTTTTCTTTCTTGCTCAGAAAAATGTCTTTGGAGTAAATGGCTAGCAAATTGAATTCCTCTGCCTAGTGAAGCCCTTTTAATGCAATCAATTGCAATGTAAGTGCAAGCTGCCATGGAAAGTCTAGCACCACCGATAATACTCATATCACAGGAAAAGCTACAAAATCAATCTTGGTATGGAAATAATTGTTGTAAAATCAAACTAGAGCTTATTGCCAAGGAAATTACCACGAATGATCAAATGGGTATAAAGCCTTCTCCCAACACATTTCGTAGAAGCATATGACTGGCACCTTCCTCTGCAGAAAGCCATCCTCTCTCTCCATTTCCAGGGCCAGTTCTGCCTTTTTCTGCAACCCCCTTGCAACCTTTTTAAAAATGGCCTTTGTTTTTTCCGATTATAAAATTAGTTCATGTTCATCACAGAAGTAGTGTTTATGAACTTTACGGTCACAGGCTCTGGTGTGCTTCTCTTTGTCTGATTCAAATTAGTTCCCACCCCACCTGTCAAGTGGCAATTTACAACATCCATGTAATCTCCTCAGGCACTTTTGTAACTTTCATTTCGGAATTTAAAAGTACTTAGTCCTGGTGGGCTGCTTCCCTTCTCTGTCCTATTTCCTGGGGTGACCTGAGATTTGGGGGTGTAGTATTGTCCTGGCATTGTGGGAGGGGGAGACTCTGGGCCTCAGTCTCATCTCTCACGTCTGGTGAAACGCCATGGCAGGAAGTATTGGCTTCTCCTGCTTCCTTTCTTGAGGGGCAGCAGAGAGCTATTTTAGCATGTTCAGACTCCCAGAAATTCAAAGAATGTTAGCCTTCTCCTCAGTCATCCTGCCCCCTGCCTGTGGCTAGTTTAGGTGAAGGTTCATGACCCAGTCTTCGCAATGCAACCTCAGAGGAAGGTTTTGGGGCATCTTCTGCGAAACATTTGACTCCTGACAAACATGATCCTTTCTTTACCCTGCATTTTTTCTTTGCTATTATCAAATCCCGAGGTATGCTATCTAATCCACAATATCCTGCCTTGTCCAGATACCACCCTCTGCTCCAGTTTGGACTGGCTGTTTTTCCCACCTGCTGCACAGCTGTGATCACAGGATTTCCTATCATCGTATTCGTTTGCTGGATACAGTTTCCAGAATCTCAGATTTCCTTTCTCTTGATTTACTCACCTATTTTACAGAAGCACATGCTCGGATAAATCCCTCCAAATGGACATGGAGGGTGTGTCTGATAGGATGTTTGGATTACTGGTAACAAAATTTGTTTGAGGGAAAAATGGGAATTTAATAATTATGTACTTGAAGAGTCTGTAAGCGGGACAGGTAGAAGGCACATTTGCATCAGAACCTTGTGCTCTCACTCTGGGTTCTCTACCTCACCCTCATTCAGATGTTTCTGTTCTCGGGATGAATGTTCTCGTGGGAACAAACTGAATGAAGCCTTCCGTTCATTCTTCCCATCTGAGCTGAGCACGTGTATCTTCCCATCCTGAAGGGAACTGAGAACATTTCTTCTCAGCATTCTAAGGGTCCTCACACCTGTCCCTCAGTGCAGCCAGGTGATGGAATGTGTTTCTTTCTTTCCTTTCCCTTCAATGTGATTAAGGTACTTATTGCTAATACAATTAGATTCATTGATCACAGTCTGCATCCAATCTTGGCTTCTATCAACATCCTGATCGATTTTTAAAATTGGAAAGAAATACACACTCACTCTTTATAGTTCGAAGTCCTATGGGTTTTGCAGATGCATAGGTTGATATAGCCACCAGCAAAGTGCGACGTAGAACAGATAAATCTCCCCATGTTGTCCTTGCACTGCCTCTTGGTTGTCACCTCTCCATCTTCAGCCCCAGGCAACCACCAATCTGTTTGTTCTCTGATGCTGTAGTATTGCCTTTTCAATGTCCTATCGATCAAATCAAACAATATGTAGTCTTTTGGGTTTGGTTTCTTTCACTACAGATTCACCCATGTGGTATGCATCAATACGTTGTTCCCTTTCGTGACTGAGTAGTGCTCCGTGTTATGGATGTACCACAGATTGTTTATGCAGTCATCTGTTGAAGATCATCTCATTGTTTCAGTCTATGGAAAGCATGAAAAAAATCTGCTGCAGTCTGAGTGTGGGGCCTCACACCTGTAGCCACAGCATTTTGGGAGGCTGAGGCAGGAGGAGGGCTTGAGGCCAGGAGTTCAAGGCTGCAGCGAGCTATGATCAAGCCACTGCATTCTGGAGTGGACAATAGAGCAAGACTCTATTGCTCTTGGGTTATATGGTAAGCATATGTTTAATTTTATAAGATTCTGCCAAACTGTCTTCCAAGGTGGCTGTTTGATTTGGACGCAAACAGCAATGTGTGAGAGCTCCAGTTTCCCTGCATCCTCACCAGGACCTAATATTTTCAGTTTTGTTTTTGGTTTGTTTTGTTTTTGAAATTTTAGTCAGTCTAATAGTTGTGTAGTTGTATCTCATTGTAGGTTACTGTGTATTTCTGTGATGATCAATGATGCTGAGCATCTTTTCATATGTTTATCTGCCATTCATATATCTTAGGTAAAATAAATGTCTGATCAGATTATTTGCCCATTCTTTAAAAAAATTAGACTTTTTTTTCTTATTTTTGAGTTTTGAGAGGTCTTTATATATTCTGGTTAGATTTTGGATCTGATAAATTCCTTCAACATATATGTGGTTTAAAAATATTTTCTTCCAGCTTGTGGCTTGTCTTTTTGTTTTAACAGTATATTTCAAAGGGTAAAATTTTTTATTTTTACTGAAGGCCAACTTATCATTTTCTCTTTTTATGAATGCTTTTAATGTCATATCTGTCATATCTAAAATTTATTTTTCCAACACCAAACTCACATAGATTTTCTTCTTCCTTCTTCTAGAAGTTTTGCCATTTTATGTATTATATTTAAATCTATGATCCACTTTGAATTATGTAGTTGTGTGTAAGGTGTGATGTATGTGTCAAGGTCTTTTTGTTTCTTTAAGATGGGTGCCCTATTGTTCCAGTACCATTTGTATAAAATACTATTTTTTCTCAATTGAATTGTTCTTACACTTTTCTCATAAGCCACTTAACTTGACTTATGTTGGTATATGTTCATTGATCTTGTTCCTGATCTCAGCTGATGTTAACTGTGGGTTTTTCACAGACTCCCTTGATGAAGTTGAGAAAGTTCCCACCTATTCTTAATTCACTGAGTGTTTTTTTTAATCATGAATGGCTTTTTGAATTTTGCCTAATTCTTTTCTGCATCTATTAAGATGATCATATGATTTTCTTGTTAGTTTGTTAATATAGTAAATTACATCAGAATATTTAGTTTTAAATTATGAGTCTGGTACTGATGTGGTACTAATGATTACTTTGTCTCTTCAGATTGTTTTTTCTTGCCTTTCCATATGCTTAATAGTTGGACGTCTTTTCTAGGACAGTTGAATATTAGTTAAATAGTTTTTATTCCTAGAAATAGATATGCTCTTCCTTTTTCTATAGCTTTAATGTTATAGTTTGAGTTAAGCTAGTCAGGAGCTGAAGTGGATTTGGGTGTGTTGTTGCTGTACTTTGCTTAGCGTCCCAACAACTGGCTTCAAATTCTTCTAGAGACAGCTTCTGCTTGGAGTAGGGGTTGGTTTGCCAGAGGTGTACTCCCTCCTGTGTCCTATGGCTCCTCATCCTTGGTCTCAAGCTCCTTTTGCAGTGCGCCACAAAGACAGTCAGTCTTTTGCAAGTTACTTGTTAGTGGATGCTTATTTGCCTGGTATTGGAGGAGAGGGAGATGGAGGATGTTCTTTACTGTTTTAAGTCTCATTCTTATTCCTGGTTTATTCCTGTGTATTTAATGTGCTTTTTTTCTGATATTGCAAATGGTTTTGAAATTTTTTTTATTGGTTGCTTGTATAAAACCATTACAATTTACTTTTCTGTACTGAACTGATACTAAGTTTGTTAAATTAATTTATTAATTCTAATAATTTATCTCTCCTTTCTTTGGTTTTTCTATACACACAATCATGTTATTTCTTCTTCTGCAGTTCTTACATCTTTTCCTCTCCCCGTATTGCTATAGTCAGAACTTCCAGTAGAGTGTCGAATAGAAGTAATGATAGTGACATTCTTGTCTTATTCTCAAGGCTGGATCATATGGTAGGGGTATTCAGTAAGAAACTTACTGTGTTCTAAAGTGATTGTATAATTTTCCATTCCTAACAGTGATATATGAGCATTCCAGTTCCAGTCTCTCAAACACTCGATATAATCAGCCTTTTTTAATGTTAGCCGTTCTAATAGATGTGTAGCGGTATCTCACTGTGCTTTTACTGTGGGTCTCTCTAATGGCTATAATGTTGATTTGCTTATTTGTCATGTACATATCTTCTTTGATAAAGTACTTATTTAAATATTTTGCCCATTATTTTATTTATTTTCTTATTACTAAGTTTCAAAAGATCTTTATATATTCTTCATGTAATTCCTGTATAAGATATGTGTTTTGATAATACTTTCATACACTTCTGTCTGCTTCTTCTTTGTTTTAGGTAGGAGGTTAAATCTGGTTTCTGAAACTCCATCTTAATTGGAAGTAGAAGTTCCTTGAAAGGATTATTGATCTTTAACCTTTCTTGTTTTTTATTATTATATATGTATTTAAAATTATAAATTTCTGTATATGCATAATGTTGTCTACATATCATGAGATTTGTTACCTTTTATCATTTTGACAGATTTTCTTTATTCCATTGTGATTTTTTATTTTCCCCATGCACTGCTGAAAAGCATTGTCTTAATTCTCAACCACGTAAATATTTTCTAGTAATTTGGGAAACTGGGGTGGAGTATTGATATCTAATTTAATTCCACAAGAGATGTGGTCTTAATTCTTGGAAATTTATTGATACTTTCCTTCTCTGCCATTATATGGTCAATTTTAGTTGATGTTCCATGTGTCCTTGAAATGAATGTATATTCTGGACTTTTTTTGTTTTTTGAGACAGGGTCTCCCTCTGTGGCCCAGGCTAGAGTGCAGTAACGTGATCATATGTCACTGCAACCTTGAACTCTTGGGCGATCCTCCTCCCTCAGCCTCCAAAGTAGCTGGGACTACGAGAGCCGCCACCATGCCTGGCTGTGTTCTGGAATTTTTACATGCAGCGTTCTATATATGTGTGAATCTGGTTATTCTTCTTCAAATCTGATACACTCTTCCTGACTTTTTTGTCTGCTCGACATAAAGAAAATTACTGTTCTTTATGGCCTAAAATATGATCAATTTTAGGAAATATTCTTTCGACACATACGTGATGGGTATCTATTTATGTCTATTTTTTCCTTTCCCTCAGAGAATGATCCTTCTACTTTTTGCCTCTGTGAAAATGTCTGGCTGTGGGCTATTTTGGGTGACCATTTCATAAACATAACTAATCTCCTAATTTCTGCCCCAGTTCTCACTCTTGCCTTTTGCTATTTCTGCTTTCCAAAACTCTGGAGTCTCTTCGTTAATCTTTTTTGGCTTGTGCAGTGATAAGTTATTATTTCACGTAGCAGAGGACAGGAGCGAGGGTGGCTGCAGGGCTGGTTGGGTGATGGGCAGCTCTCCCGTCAGTCCATCTGCCAGCGGCAGTGTCCGAGCATCCTCAGGACAGTGCTCCTCATGGCCACAAGGTGGCTCCAGAAGATGCCGCCATGGCCTCCCTCTGGACATCTCTCCTGGCACCTCATTAATTAAAACTGAGCCGCTCAGCTTTGCGAAAACGCCGCAAGGTGGCTGAGATGGAGCTGGAGAGCTGTTGAGGAAGGAGAGGAAGATGGGTTCCAGATTACGTAGGGCCTTTGGGGTTGTCAGGTGTTATTTCCATTTTATTCTAAGCGTGAGGGGGAGCCATTGTGCTTGGGAATGATGTGATTTGTTTTGTTTTTGTAAAAATCACACTGGATTCTCCAAGAAATAGATACTGGGGATGGGAGAGGTGTGCGAGGCAGTACAGAGACTAGTTAGGGGCTAATGCAGTAACCTGGGAGGGCTAAGACGAGGATTGAACGGGAGATCCAGACCCTGGCAATGCAAATTGATTACAACCACAAGACAGTGAAATTTGCAACCTTAATTCATTCTCCAAAAGGACATTTTCTCTGTATGTTTGTGAGCGTTTTCTCGTTCACCTTCCTTTTTCTGTTTTGTTATAATATGTCAAATCTTATAGCAACATATAAAAACATACACATATATGAAAGCTCCAGTGTTAGTGCTTCAGTAAGGGTGTGCAGTGCACCAACACTTAAAAGCAAACTTTTCCCCCTTTAACTAATGTGCTGTTTAATATATGCCTTAACTTATTGCAGTGTATGTCACATACATTACAGATGAAAGCAGAATGTGCTGTAAGGTACTAATAATACCATAACTTAGTGTTCGTTCACTAATTTAAACACAGTAAGATAAAACTTATGAAAATTGACATATTTTCAATGTGATTTCCCATTCAGATATATGCACTCTTACTCCTTTTACTCAAGTCTTTTTTATAGCTTTCAATGACGTTTTGCGATTCTATTCATTAAAACCTTAGCATACTTACATTTGCTCTAAGATGTTTTGTTGATTATGTGTTGAATGTGAAGATTATGCTCTTTGTATTTTTACATGCTTCTTAATGATTTACAAGGCTTCCTTCTTAACATAAATTAACTAGCTAGCCACCTTTGTAAACTATTAAAAATAATTTCTAATATTTATTTCAGGATTTGGGCCTTCTCTGTATATAATTATAGCACTTGAAGATAATACACTTGCCCTTTCTTTCCTTTCTTGTTTTATTACTTTGAAGACAGCATCTAAAATAATACTAAAAGAAAATGAGGATATCCTTTGTGGAAATTCATAAAAATGGTGATTTTATATACTTCAAAATTAAATTTTAAAAATTTCAATAAGTATGACTAGAATAAATAATCCACTTAAAAGAAAACAATTCTCAGATTGACTGGATATTTTACAAACAGCAAAATTCAACCATATGGTTTACAAGAGACATTTCTGCCATAAGGATACATTGATTGCCAATATTAATTATTTTTACTTACAAAGATGTCTATTTCAACTATGATCCAACTCAATAGAAAGGTGAACAATAAAGAATGAAGAAAGATATACCTGAAATGACTACCCAAAAGGAAACTGGTATAACTATATTCCAACAAAATAAAGTAGACTTTGAGGCAAAATCATTACTTGAGATCAGATGGATATTTTAGAATAAAAAATTACGCAATTCACTGAAAAGATAAACTTTGAAATTTGTATTCGTGTAATATCATATTCTTAAAAGTTATAAAGCAAACATTTTCAGAATATGAGAGAAAACAGATTCATCTATAATAACAATCTGAGAATTTTAATACACTTCTCTTATCCATTAATGAAAACAGACAAAATATTAGTGGAGCTATAGAAAACTTGCGCACTATGATTAACAAGATTGACCTTATGAACGTATATAGAGCACTCAGCCCAATAAATGCAGAATACATATTCTCTGCGAGGTCATGTGGAATATTTACAAATGTTATTCTGTCTTAAAGCCTATCTCAACAAATTTCAAAGGAACAAAATAATACCAAACAGGTGCCCTACATTAATTTATTTTAAAACCAATAGCAAAAGATGAATACAAAATAGCTGTTTGCTTGGAAATCAACCCATGGATCAAAGAAAAACTAAAGATTTTTTAAAAATTGGAAATGAACTATATTACAAAACTATCTATTAAACTTGTAGGCTACAGCTATCTTGATGTACATACTGAAAACACTGCATAAGTTAAAGAGGCCAGTCTGGAAAAGCAAAACTGTGGAGGCAGTAAAAAGATCAGTGGTTGCCAGGGGTTGCGGGGAGGGAGGGATGAATAGGTAGAGCGCAGAGGATTCTTGGGACAGTGACACTATTCTGTATGATACGATAATAATGGATACATGTTACTAGACATTTGTTCAAACTCATTGAAAACACCAAGAGTGAACCCTAACATAAAGTATGGACTCTGGGTGATAAGGATGTGTCAGTGTAGGTTCCTCAGTTGTAACAGATGTTCCACACCAACACAAGATGTTAATAATAGGGGAAACCGCGTTGTGAGGGAGAAGAGGTAGGTAGACAGGGATGCTATGTACTCTCTACTCGATTTTTGTGTAAACTTAAAACTGCTCTAAAAAATGAAGTCTATTAATTTTTAAAAAGTGGAGGAATTGTGACTTTTACATCAGAAAATGTATATAATCTAATAAAATGTATTCAATGAGAAAAAGGATATATATGAATATGAATATATATTATAAAAACTATTAATGTTGAAATTCACCAAATTAAAAAACAACTTTTTAACGTAGAAAGTTAAGAGAACTTAAGAGAAATAGAAACTAATAACAAGAGACATTAACATACCTCACTCAGACAAAGCCATTTTAAAGAGTCAAAACATTAGTTAGGATTTAAAACATCTAAAATTATTCAAAAAGCAACTCTAGTAGAAATATATTAACCTCAAAACTCTGTCATTAGAGAATATATCTTATTTTCAAATGCAAATAAAAATTTATAAAAATTCATAACATATTAAGCTGCAAAGAAAAAACTATAAGTCACAAAGAAATAATGTACCATGCAATAAAACTAGAAAAGAGTTAGATAAACGAGTAACAACAATCTCATATCTCTCTACCTGTACCTTAATAATCTCTCCATTAAAAAGTTTTGGTTTAAACAGAAATGCAAAATGTTTAGAAAATTACATTGTTGAAAAATATTACATTTGACAAGTGGAATATAAAGAAAATATCAGAGAAAAATTAATAAGTTTGATTGGTTATTAAACTAATGGATATTAGAAGTATTAATTAATATTAATTAATCATTAAAATAATTTAATATTAAAATGCCTTAAATATTTATGATATATTTTAAATATAAAATTATTAATTGATTATTAATTATTAAGGTTATTAATTTTTAAAATTTAATTAATTTTGCATTAGCAAAAAATGAAAATAAATGGCTTAAAAATTCAATTCCAAAGAGTCAGAGTGTGATGACTGTTTCCACACCATGTGTGTACAGCAAACCCAGCCTCATGGGTAGAAAAAACTATAGGCCAACTCTACTTATGATTTGGGGACATCAATAAAGACCTACTACCTAAAAATATGTCTTTTCCCTAACTTAGATACGACAAATGCATTAAATTCTACCATTCGGAAGTATTTTCCTGGTTTCCCTTTCATATTGTACAATGGCAGGTGAAGTGAAAACATATTAAAGTTCACTGAAGTGCTAACAACGTACTGGATAAATATTCCCTTCACAATAACAATAACAACTTGGGTGAAAAGGAACAAGAAGAACATATAATGGAAAGAGAATCAAAGCAGAAGGGTGAAAGGCCCCAATTAGACCCCACAGTTATCAATCAATGAGAACTACTGCTAATAGCATTCCTGTCACACATTCTGGCATTTGCACTTGGAAATTCTAAATCCCACTGAAAAATAACCTATTCCAACATCTCAAAGTGTGAAATGTTGTCTCAGGTCAGTTCTGATATGCACATTAAATGGTTGCACGGCACTCATAGGTCACAACGCCTGGCCCAGGGCAACCACATATTGGGCCCCCTGCAAAGCTAGTTGCTCTCATTTATTTGATAGAACGTGTTCACGCTGAACACATACCAGCCTCTGCTCTTTCACTTTCTAACCATGAGAGCCTGCTTTCAGACCAGTGACTTCTGTGCCTTACTTTCCTTGTACACAGGAATAATGACAGTGTCCACCTCAGGAGAGGAGGGGTTTGTGCATGGCTATAATAATTAACCGTTGCACAGCATTCCTGTGCAGCAGGCACTTGTACCAACGCTCCTGAGAGTGTAGCTCGCAGACTCCTCACTATACCCAAAGCATCGGGCACTGGTATTACCTTCAACACAAGAGGAAATGGAGACATGGAAAGTTGCACCGCTAGTGCACCTGCATGGTCTGGCTCCGAGGCTTGCACCTAGCCACCATGCAGTCCAGGAGACAGTTGACACACCTTAGCTATTGTTGGTAGAGTTATGATCACATTCACCTGGTGTTTCTGTTGGGAATGCAACAAAAACAGTTGAATGTGGTCTATGAACTTCTCCTTGAAAAAAGGATTTTAGTGCTAAATTACTTTGGAAATCATTGCATTTTTTTTTTCACTTTCAGATGGTCATAATTCTCTTTAGCATATGAAAAGGCCTGAGAAGTCTCAAAATTATGCATCTCTTTAAACCAGTATTTGATGAACTTAGTTGAATCAAAATCCTGTTGATTTTGTTTTTGATATAGTTGTTGCTGTCTTAAATATACCTTAAATTAATGACCTTAAATGATCTGTGAATTTTCAAAGAGCTCACAGGCTGTTCTGCATTTCGAATGCATCGGGGTGCTCCCCTGTACTTTAACCGGCTCCTCCTCCCTTCTCTTGATCCTTGTAATCTCCCTTGCAAGTCTAGTCTTATTCTCATTGTTGGAAGGTCCAGGATGCAATACCTGGACCTTGTGTTTCTGTTATCTACACATGCTCCCTACACGATCCATGGTTTCTACTATTCTCACTCTGCCCTTCCATGTTCCTCCCCCACCCTTCCCTGTCCTTCTCTGCATTGAGGAAGGCCAACGTCTATGGGCTTTGCTGGTGGGTGATCAGAGAGCAGGTGGAGAGAAAGGCTGGGGGTACATGAGCTGCAGTTCCCAGGACATGGTCTGTCAGTGATATTGTCCCTTTACCTGTGGCACCAGCTCCTTCTGGGCTATCCTGCTCCATGGCTACAGACAGCTGTTCTTGGATTCCGTGGCAGCTTCCCACTCTGTTTATACTCTGAGCGCTGATGGGACCCTTGTTGCTGCCCTTCATGAAACTCCCTTCAATCGCCCCTTAGTCTGGGCTGTCTTTTCCTAACAGGGACCTTCTGAATCTATAGACTACATCTGCTGTGTGGAAGACCCTCCATCTCAGACATTTCTCAGGAACTCAACATTCATATTTAATGGGCATTTCAAACTTAAAATGCCTAAAACAGAGCTCCCGATATTCCTCCTCCCTCTCAGATTTGATCTTATCACAGTCTTGCACATTGCAGGTAATTGGCAGTATCCCCAGTTGTTCAGAACTTAACTTCTCCCTTTCTCTCACACCTTATGTCTGAACGGCAGTGTGGTTTGTGGCTCTGCCTTCAACCGTCTCTCAACACCTCTGCTGCTATTACCACAGCCCAAACTACCATCATCTCTTGTGTCAATTATTGCACCTGGACTTGACACTTCTGCTCTTACTCTCAGGCACTCCCTTCTATTAAATTAAATTAAATTTGGCCTGAAGCCACCTCCATACTTTGAGTTCCTACACAGTAGACTGCACCCTAATGTAGTATGTAAACAAACTGCAACCTAACTTAAGAGTATATTCTTATAACAAATGTCTGAGTCTCAGCCAATCACAGGCAGCCAAGTGATCAGCCTGTGTCCACAGAAGGCAAATGCCTCATCACACCACACTCAAATATGGCAAATGTCCACCTGTAACCAGTTAGGCTGTTTCTGTAAGGTGCTTCCTTTTTCTGTCTATAAAAACTGCCTGTCCACTGCTGGGTGGAGCTCGCTGAACCTCTGTGTGTTCAGGGTGCTGCCCAATTCATGAATCTAATCATTCTTTGCTCACATAAACTCCGTTAAATTTAATTTGTCTGAAATTTTTCTTTTAACACTTCCCAACACAGATCCTGCTAAAAAGACATCATATCATGTCACTGCTCTGCCCAAACCTTCTGGTGGCTTCATTTCTCACCCAGAGTAAAGAACAAAAGGTCTTGTTGTGACCTACAAGGTCACATGACTGGCCCTAAGACTTCTCTGCCCTCATTGCCCCAAATCCCCATGCCCCTCTCCTCTAGCAACACCCACCTCCTTGAATATACCTGCTGCTCTGCTGCCTACACCTTTTGTACTTGCATCATTCTTGCCTGGATGTTCTTCTCCTGGATTTCTGAAGGACTCACTCCCTTACTTTCTTCAAGTCATGCGTCATTTTCACTGGACACCTCGTCTAAAATCTCAAACTGCTTCACCCCCCACATTTCCTACCTACCTTCTTCATTTTATTTTTCTCCTTCTCTTTTATCTCTAGCTAATATACTATATATGCAACTTATCCTTCTTCCTTTTGATTTAACACCTCCCCACTAGAATGTGAGCTCCAAGAGGCAAACATTGCTTTTCATTTTATAAATGGAAAAACTGGGAAGTAGGGAATTGAAATGAGTTGAACAACATACCAGGGCCAGTAAGTAAAAACACCTGGGTCCGAAGGATGATCTTTCCTGGATTTCCTCAAAGAGGACATACCTTAGCAAAGTGATCTGGAAACGTAGGACATGATAGAATCTACTAAATGCACTTATTAATTCTAATAATTTATCTCTAGATACATCTGGATTTTCTATGGACACAATAATATAATCTAATTATAATGACACTTTCATTTTTTAAGTTCTAATTTTTATATTCTTGTCTTATTGCACAATGCTAAATATAACTGAGAACAGAGAGCATCTTTGTCTTGCCCCTCATTGTAAAGGAAACATTCATCTAAATATGATGTTTGCTGTCAATTTTTTTAAAATTCCTTAAAATTAAATAAATTCCTCTTTATTTTGGGGGGGTAATTCTATAAATTGTCTAATTTTCTTTATTATATGGTGAACTACACTGATAGATTTTCAAATGTTATGCCTGGCTTGAATTATTGGAATAATTTTTAGCCATTATGCATTATCTCAAGTTATCAAAGTCAAATGATAATTAGTACATTTATTCTTTTCCAGGCTGACTCTGCTCTGTCCTCCCCTGTTCTCCACTTTCCCATCAGGTCTCTGTGCCCTCAGGAAGAGTCTCAAGCATCTGCACAGCTCACCCAACTCCATCCTGTGGCTAGAGTTACTAGGCTGCCGGTCCTGGAGAGGCTGTCTGCCCAGTCACTCCTCATTCTCTTTCTTACTTCATCTGAGCTTTCAATTCCCTGATCCCATGTTTATTCAAATATATTAATGCATCAAAGAGGATTCTTGGATGAGGTCATTTTTCAACTGAAAAATCAGGTGAAAGACAAAATCTTGACCTCTACCTAAGTTCTGAGAGGCAATGTTTAATTAATTTACAATGACACTTATTCTAAAGAATATTTATATAAAAAAATTTGTTACCAACATTTGTTTTTAAATTATTCAAAATCTCACTCACACATTAAAATAATTGGTGTTTTTATGGTATTCTTTTTCCTGAATTTTCAAGGAAAATGATCTTTTAAACTTGTGAGTGGCAAGTGTCAAATAAAGTTTATTAAAATAAATATATCAATATTTAGTTTCATGGACTAACATGATCTTTGTGTGCCCCTTTGATTTTTTTTTTTTTTTTTTTTTTTTTTGAGATAGGGTCTTGCTCCGATACCCAGGCTGTGGTGTTGTGATCATAGCTCACTGTAGCTTTGAACTCCTGGGCTCAAGCGATCCTCCTGCTTCAGCCTCCCTAGTTGCTAGGAGTACAAGTGTGTACCACCACACCCAACCACTTTTTTTTTTATTTTTATTTTTGTGGAGACAAGGCTAGTCTCTACAAAAAAAAAAAACAACTATGTTGCCCTGGCAAGTCTCAAACTCCTGGCCTAAAGTCATCCTCCCTTCTTGGCCTCCCAAAGTGGGGATTACAGGCCTGAGCCATCATACATACCTGGCCACCCCTTTGATTATTAATAGCATGTTACCCTCAGGCAAAAGCATCTTCTTCCTTATATTTACCTTGAAAACTTGGTAAAAAGACCAAGAGCTATGAATTTTTTCAGTTCTTTGTAATGATTGTTTCTATATTGTTGTTAACTATAGCAATTTAAAACGCTTCCTTGAAGCCTAGCTGGTGCTGTCATGCCTCAGTCCTTTTGTTTATTACCTCCTTTATTCTTTGCTATTAATGCTGTACTGTTAGTACCATGTTGCACACTGTCGTATACTGTGGTTGTCTGATCTAGCCCTTTATTAGATAATTCCGTTATGCACTGTAGCCTCTCATTTAGGGGGGTGTGTGTGTGTGTGAACAAGGCCCATATTTTTTAATAATGAGAATGGCAATATTAATAACAGATGCCAACTGCTGAATGATTTCATGTGCCAGACTTCTTGAAATCCAGCAAGCTTTATGATTCTCCTTCATTGGGAGAGAAAATATATTTTGGAACAGTGAAAAAAATTATTTAATTTTTCCAATTTGTGTGGAAATTTTTCTTTTAATAAGGATAGGACTACTCTGTACAACTTTTAAACAACATAATCTTAAACAGAAAAACTAGGCTATGAATTGGACTAAAGTAATTTTTTCCCTAATCAAAATAAATTTAAAAATGAGATACAAAACTCTATCCAGGAAGCAAAGATCTGAATTCTGCTGTAGATGGAGAAAAATCTGTTTAGGTAGCTGAGCACCATGAGGCCCGTGCTCTGAGACAGCATCGCTTCCCGATGGCGTGAGGTGGGGAAGACCCTGGCTGTTCCCCACTGCCTCTTCCCTTTGGACTTTGTGGCCACTGCCTTTCTCTTGCCCTTGAAAACAAAGATTCTGAGAAGGTAGATGCTATCAGAACTGTACAGACCCTTGACCAAGAAATGTATCTCACTCGCCACATCAGCTTTGCAACCTGAGACCATGCCAAGCCTCTTTCAAGAGTATACCACGCCTAGCAGGCCATTGCTAAATATTAACTCAGTAATAATTTAATTTTCAGAGAAGTATATGCTTGGAAGAACAAAAAGTAACCATTTTTAGCATGTAGCTTTTGTACAGAATGAAGAATAATTAATTGTTTTATGATCTATTTTGTTCACTAATAAGCAAGGTCTTTGTCTTCTAGGTCTTTGTGTTCAATTCACTTTTCATTGTGCATAAAAGAAAGAAACATTTGGGGGAGGAGGGGTAAAACTAACCAAACAATGGACCTTTGTTCATTTATGTCACAAATCTACATTTTATAACTTAGAAATGTTCATTTGGTGTTTTCCTTTTCTGTAAAAGCTATGACTAGTGAATGATTTCTTTCTTTTAATATTACAGGAAATAGTTTTACAAATATGTATTTTCAGAGCCATACATGACCTAGGACTTTACAAGTTTGGTTAAAAAATCAACTATTGCAGCAAGGATTTTGATTTAAACCTAATTCTTGATCTCTCTAGGTTTCAAATTTGGGCATGTCTAAAGCCCAAATCAGGGAGGGTCTGCTGAAAGCCTGAGTCCTCTGGGGAACAGGGAATTCCATGAAGTATGTCATGCAAGGAGGTCTCTGCGAGAGAGTGGAGTGACCAAGTCGAAGGAAGAAGAGGATGCCAGTCACAGAGTCATCACCATCACATGGGTTGCCCTTGGGCTCACCTTCTGCCGTCTCAAGGCTGAGCAGGTGTGTGTCAGCAGGCAAAGCATGTCCCAGAGAGCATATGCCTGCAGAACCGTGTTTCAATAAGACTTTAGCTGGACTTGGAATGGGCAGGTTGCCTTACAGATTGGCAGCAGTCGGCACTGGTAGTGACACAAGGTGGCATCATTGGAGAGCAACGGGGAATACCAGGAAGAGGGTGTGAAAATCACAGATGCTTTGATTGTGAGGGCCCGTGAATGGGCCCAGGTTGTGGGCTCTGGTGCTCGGGGTCAAAGTCGGCCCAGGAAGGACTTAGGGAAGGTTCCTGGCACAGTGTTTTGCCCCAGGGTGGGAGTAGCCTGTGGAAATGTGGGAGGCAGCCTGCTTCCTTCCAAGGTGTCTTATTTTTATTTGTGCATTATAACTTTCTACTCTTCAGAGAACAGATCTGGAAGTAATTTAGTAACTTAATGATTTCTTAATGTAGGCATTCTTCTCAGCTAATTCCTTGCATAACACTATTTTTTTTAAATGGAAAGGCATTACTATTTCCAGTCGTAGAAGAGTGTGTATAAAAGTTCCCCAAAAATAAATGAATCAGTAGCTGAAAGCTTAATCCAGTGCTAAGAGAAGACTGAAATTCTGATCAGTAAATCATAGCGTTCAGGCCTCCTAACCTGTCCCTTAATCTTAAACACATGTGGCACTCAGTACCCCTCATTTTCAAATTGTACTTCCTTTGCAGCAGGACGTTAGCGATGTCAGCAAGACGCCAACCAATATGTGCACATTCAAAACACTTGCTGCTCTAACCTTTGCCTTTACAATTTTTATGGAAATCAGTACATTTCCTAGCAGAGAACTGCATGGTTTCTACATGATTGCAGTTATGTATAATTACTTCCAATATTAAGTAAACAAATGGATGGTTTTTTGAAGGAACACCAAAAAATAGACTATCAAAACCAGAAGCAGCCCTGAATTTGAACAAGAATGCAACCACTCCTTGTCACATGAGTCCCGTCCTCCCTGTGTATGCAATGCGGACAACCAGGCTCTGCCCACATATGGGAAGTTTTGAAAAATTATGGGTTTACAAATAGAAAGAAAGCCTCTGAAATGTTTGAAAAGCCTGTGAAATGTTTGAAAAATCAAGGGTTTACAAATATTACAAATACTGGGTTTCTTTAAACACAGTTTCCCATTAATAGGCTCATAAGGAATTTTGGAAGGGATGGAAGCCACTTACCATAGCTCTGGAAATAGGGAGAACCAGTATCAACTTCCTTCAAGAAAGAGATACTAATGGCCAGGCACAGTGGCTCACGCTTGTAATCCTAACACTCTGGGAGGCCAAGGAGGGAGGATCACCTCATTTTAAATGACTTATTTAGACTAGATATAAGAGCAATGCTACATAAATTAACGTATTTCCCAACCTCATGAATTCATAAAATATGTATTATACTTTTAGCTCCCTCAAATAAACCAGAAAAAGTAAAGATTGAACATTTTATATTAATATAAGTAAATAAGGATTATCAAAGATCCTCCAGCATCTTGTCCAAAGATCACCCAGCATGTCTGAGTGATATGAAAGACAAATCTAATAAAACACAGAGAAAATATTTGTAAATTTTTAACTACCTGATCAGTTGAAACTCAAGCTCACTCCCATCCCACAAGCAGGAAGGCAGAATTTTGTTTGTTTTCATTTTATAGTTTTTGTTTTAATGGACCAATTTTCTTTGACTTGACTTGAGAATAGAAACAAGACAGGTTCTGCCAGATGTGATGATACAGTCCCGTGTACCATAACAGCATTTTGCCCATATACAATAGTGGTGCCATAAGGTTATAATGGAGCTGAAAATGCCTATTGCCCAGTAACATGGTAACTGCCACAATGTCTTAAAGCAGTTACTTAATTTTTTAATAAATTTAGGGTAGCCTAAGCGTACAGTGTTTAAAAAGTCTACAGTAGTGTGTGGTAATGTCCTAGGCCTTCACATTCATTTATCACTCACTCACTGACTCAACCAGAGCAACTTCCAGTCCTGAGAACTCCATTTATGGTAAGTGCCCTATACAGGTGTACATTTTCTATGTTTAAATATGTTTACATACAAAAATACTTACCATTGTGTTACAGCCGCATGCAGTATTCAGCACAGTAACATGCTATGCATGTTTGTAGCCTAGGAGCTAGAGAGTATACCATATAGCCTAGATGTAGGAGGCTATACCATCTGGGTTTGTGTAAGCACAATCCATGACGTTTGCACAAAATCATCTAATGATGCATTTGCCAGAACATATCCCCATTATTAAGCAACATATTACTGAAGCGCAGAAAAGAAAATGTTCATCTTTATTTTTCTATGGCATAGTATTCATAAATGTAGCCCCTGCACTTGAAATTGCATTCCAGAGGTTTGCATAGCAGCTGATTCCATCCTCCTCTGGCAATTCTGATAAATGGTACCTTTTACTTTCCCACACACAACACACTTACATGTGGAAAGCACAAATATGTATTAAGTTCTAACACAAGCTGTCTTCTTTCATAATCGAAATTGAAATCTCAGTTATCAAAAGGAAAAGGCACGGATTTGTCTGGTGTTTGTGTCAGACATGAATGCATTTAATCCTTGCAAGCACCACAGGCTGAAATATAATTAATCCAACTTAACAAAGCAAGTAAACCAAAGCTGAAGAGGTTCAAATCACTTGCCCCATGGCCGGTACCTGTCACGGTAGCTTTCGAATTCTTCCCTCCCCTACTACCCTCTAGCCCAGGCTCCTGCAGGAACAGATCCAGAATCCCATGGCAAATCTGGACTCTGAAACCTAAGTCTGCTAGGTTTACATCACAAGTTGGAAGCATTGAAAAAGTTATGGAGATTTGAGAAGGAAAAGGCAACAGGTCCAATCTGAGTAGATGCTGATTACAAATCAGGTCCATGTACAGACATAGCAGGGATCTGCCCAAACAGGCTTCCTGAGCCAAAAGTTTTAGCAAGTCTATCCTTCACCAATTTTTCTTCTGATACTTTTCGTGTTTATCTGATTTTAAAAAGTTTAATTGCAAAATCCACTGGAGAATTAAGAAGTAAAACTGACTTCCAGTACCAACCTCTGTAATACAATGGGCATGTGCTGAAGACAATTCAATAAAATAGACATTTATAAAAGAATATCCTTCAGAAACTCAGATATTTTGTGTTAAATATTTTTAAATGTTCACATAGATGTATACTCACAACAGAGAAAAGCTCACAAATGATTAGTGTACAGGATGATGACATCACCGCATGAAAAGTGCAGATAACCACCACCCGGACAGAGAACTAGAATATTGCCAGCCTGCCAAGGTCTTCACGTGTCTCTTCCCAATCACCAATCCTCCCTTCTCCCAAAAGGAAACCACTCTGGTGACTTCTAAAATTGTATATACTTTTGCCTGTTTCTGAACTTTGTATAAATGGTATTGCACAATAAATATTCGTTTGTGCCTGACGCTTGTCTAGGAAGATTTTTGCATGTCTCTACATGGCACAGTCATTCATTGATTTTTTACTGCTGTATGGTATTGGATTGCATGAATATACCACAATTTATTTATCCATCCTCAATGGCTACTTGAGTTGGCTATTGCGAATAATCCTGTTAAAAATATTATTGTACCTATCCTTTGGGCTACATGTGCATTCATTTATATTATGTACCTAGTATGAAAGTACTGCTTCATAATGTATATGGAATAATGTTAGGGATAATGTTAAGAAACTTTCCAAAATGGTTATATTAATTTATATTCCTGTCAGTATACAAGAATTCCAGTTGCTCCACATCTTTGCCAATGCTTGGAATTTCCAGTGTTTTTAACTAAAACCATTCTCATGAATACAGAGTGGTCTCTCACTGTGGTTTAATGGGTAGTTCCCAGGGGACTAATGACACAAAGCACCCTATCATGTCCTTACTTCCCATTTGGATACTGTGATGGTTATTTTATTTGCCATTTAACTGGGCTAAGGGATGCCCAGACAGCTGGTAAAACATTATTTCTGGGTATGTCTGCGAGGGTGTTTCTGGAAGAGATTAGCATTTGAATTGGTAGACTGAGGAAAGGAGATTGCTCTCACCAGTGCAGGTGGCATCATCCAATCTGTCGAGGGCTCAAATAGGACAAAAAGGTAGATGAAGGCAGAATTCACTCCTTTTTCTGGAGTGGGGCCATCTATCTTCTCCTGTCCTCAGACATCGGCATTCCTGGTTCTCAGGTCTTTGGACTCACACTGGGACCTCACGTTGGTTCCTCTGGCTCTCAGACCCTCAGGCATGGACTGGAGGGCTTTCCTGGGGCTATAGGCTTTCCTGGGGCTCCAGCTTACAGACAACACAACTGGGGACTTCTCAGCCTCTGTAATGGTGTGAGCGTCATGAGAAATCTCTTTTTGTATATCTCTATATATCCTATTGGTTCTGTCTCTCTGCAGAACATTGACAAATACAGATACTATTTAAATACTGATGCACTTATTAAAGGTCAATTCTTTGCCTTTGTTAATTTTACAATCACATAAAGAGAAAAATTAAAATACTTCTAAGTATAAGCCACATTAGAAGAGGTATAAAACTAGACTAAAGAATTCTATTTCCAGAAGTGTAACTGGATTCTCCGAATGGCTACCTGCACAATGAAAGTAAATCAACGATTAATTAATACAAACCTATGTGTTGATGTGCTTAACAGAAAGTAAGTGAAATCCCCAAAGGTGAATACAAAAGGAAACGGTGAGCTGAAAGAGCTGAGTAGTTACCTTGGAAAAATGGAAGACTATGCACTGGGCCCAAGGAAAGCAGGGGCTCAACCTGATATTTCTAAATTAGATCAGAACATGTAAACTTCTACAGACTTAGTGAAGGGGAGGGCCAGATAAAAAGTTGTTTTCTAAACTGGATATCCATATGCAAAAGAATAAAACTACACCCTTATCTCTTGTTATATACAAAAATGAAATCAAAATGAATTAAAGACTTAAATCTAAGACCTGAAACTATGAAACTATTAAAAGAAAACATTCAGAAAACACTTCAGGACACTGATCTGGGCAAGGACTTCTTGAGTAATACCCCCAAAGCACGGGCAGCCAAAGCAAAATTGGACGAATGGGATCACATCAAGCTAAAGAGCTTCCAGACAGCGAAGGAAACAATCAACAAAGTGAAGAGACAACCCACAGAATGGGAAAAAATATTTGCAAACTACTCACCTGGCGAGGGGTTAATAACCAGAATATAGGAAAAAATCAGATAATCAATTTAAAAATGGGCCAAAGATCTGAAGACATTTCTCAAAAGAAAACATACAAATAGCCAACAGGTATATGAAAAAATGCTCAACATCATTAGTCATCAGAGAAATGCACATTACAAACTATAATGAGATATCTTGCTCCAGTTAAAATGGCTTTTATCAAAAAGACAGGCATTGATGAATTCTGATGAGGATGTGTACACTGTTGGTGGGAATGTAAATTAGTGCAACCACTATGGAGAACACTATGGAGGTTCCTCAGAAAACTAAAAATCGAACTACTATATGACCCAGCAATCCCACTGCTGGGTATATATCCAAAAGAAAGGAAATCATTTTATCAAAAAGATATCTGCACTCCCATGTTTATTGAAGCACTATTCACAATAGCCAAGATTTGGAATCAGCCTAAGTGTCCATCAATGGATGAATGGATAAAGAAATTTTGGTACATATACACAACTGAATAAGTATTATATAGCATAGAAAAGAATGAAATTTTGCCATTTGCAACAACATGGATGGAACTGGAGAATGTTATGTTAATTGAAATAAGCCAAGCACAGAAAGATAAATCTTACATGTTCTCACTTGTGTGTGGGAGCTAAATATTAAAATAATTAATCTCATGGAGACACAGAGTAGAATGATGGTCCAGAGGCTGGCAAGGGCAGTGGGGATCAGGGGATAAAGTGGAGATGGTTAATGAGTGCAAAAATATCGTTAGGTAGAATGAACAATATTTGATAGCACAACAAAGTGACTATATTCAATAATAAATGAGGGTATACTTTAAAATAACTAAAAGAGTAGAATTTGAATGTTTCTAACACAAAGAAACGATAAACGTTTGAGGTGATGGATACCCCAGTTTCCCTGATTTGGTTAATACATATTGTTTGTATCAAAACATCACATGTACCATGTAAATATATACAAATATGTATAGACAATAATTAAAAATCAAAAAAAATAAAAATATTGCTTTCCAGCAGAGGAAGGGTTTTGGGAAATCGTTTCTGCTGTGTCTTCTGGATGAGAACAAAAGGAAAAAGAAGGAGGAGGAGGAGGAGAAAGAGAAGAGTTTATCACGGATATATGAGGCCATAGAACTGCCTTGGAATTTGGAAATCAACTTTAAACCACCCTCTTGGTCAGTAGGAAAATACAAAATCACAAGAAAAAATTAGATTAATGTAAATCCAGCTTGATAAACACAACACAAGTAGAAAGAAAAAGCAAGCCCTCACTGGAGAAAAGTACCCCAGTTACAGTCTGCAGAGTTTACATACATAAATACACAATTACCCAACACCAAGAAAATAAGACATCATGAGAGAAGCAATCATTGGGAAAAACAAATTAGAGCCACAAGAACTTCAATATCAGAATGTTCAGACACCAATATAAAATAAACATGCAGGCATTACTATACATTCTAAATACAAAAATGTTGTGGGAATATATGCACATAAACGATAGAATAAAAAGTCAGCAAGGAAGAAGAGACTGTCAAATGACAAGGCAGATTTAACACATAAACCAAATACGACTTTTAGAAAATAAATGCCTTCATTAAGACTAAATTCTTAACCATAGGTTAAATAAATGAGACAGCATGAGGGAAAGTTAGAAAATTGGCAAATAAAAAGCACCATAGCACAGAAGAGCAAGTTGAAAATATGCAACGTTAAGAAATATGGATGACAGAGTGAGAAGTCCTAATGATAGCTCATTAATATTCTGCAGTTAGAAAACAAGCAGAACAAGTGAGAGGCACAAGTGTTTTTAAAACTTCTTTAAAAACACAAAATCATAGATGAATAAAAGCACAAAACACATTCCTCATAGGAAAAAAAACTAAAAACACATACTTAGACACACTGAGTGTACTTGAACAACACTAAAAGAAAGAGAGAAGGAGAATCTTAAAAGCTAACAAAGAGAAAGTCATATTCCTTCTAAAAAGGAAGAACAGCAAATTTTTCAAAATAGCAACAATATAAGACAGAAGCCATGGAAAACTATCTTCAAAGTGCAGAGACAACAACTGCCATGGTAGAATTATACCACTATTAAAACTAACTTTCAACAAGGAGGGAGAAACCAAGACGTTTTTCAAATTGAAAAAAAATCCTGAGACACAAAAACACAAAAACTGAAGGCATCTACTCCAGTAGACATAGACTATGGAAATCAAAACAGTGAATTTCACAGGAGAAAAGGAAGAAAAAAGACTAGAGGAAAAAGATTTGACAGGCAAAAATAGTAAAAAAGAAAGAACAAAAGAAAAAAATTAAAATATTTTCTGTAAAAAAATTATAGTAATAATAGGCTCTAATCCATGGTGTTATTAAAAAGAGACTTAATAATGAATACAGATGGCATACATGTCCAGTGGGATGATAGGAGTGCACATTTCACAAAGCACTTGAGTTAATCAGAGGGCTGGATCTTGATTAATTTTACACTGTTAAAATTTAAATGGAAAAACACTTGAGAAGAAAAAAATTCTTCAAATCATTAGAGGAAAAATAAATGGAATAAGGAAAAAAGATAAGAAAGGAAGAAGAGAAACAGGGCATAACAAGTAAAAACACTAAATAAGGTGATAGAAAGTATAACAATGAATTTAAATGTATAATTAATCATTATCACTGCAAATGGTATAAACCAGGGGTTAGAAATTTTTTCTTTATAGAACTAGACAGTGTTTTAGGCTTTGCAGACCAACTGGTTTCTATCACAATTACTCAATTTTGCTACTGCAGCAAGAAAGCATTCATGCACAATATATAATGGAATGACAGTCTGACAGTCTTCCAATAAAACTTTGCTTATTAAACTAAGCAGTAGACTGGATTTAGACCAGGGGCTATGGCTTACTGACTCATGTTTTAAACTGATCAATTAAAAAATACCGGGGTTAAGATTGAGAACAATGAGAGGGTACCTTCTTTTACCTCTTCTATTTCATATCTTACTGAAAGTCCCAGCTAATGCAATATGTCCAAAAAAAAAAAAAAGAAAAGAAAAGAAAAGGTACGCAGCCTGTGAAGGAAGAAATGAGGTGGCATGCTTCAGAGGTGGCATGCTTCATTTTTTTTTATTGATGAGCAATATTCTATGGTACACATGTACCAATTTGTTTAATCATTCACCTGTCGAAGTTAATTTGTTTCCAGTTTTGGCTATTACAAATAAAGCTTCTATGAACATTCCTGCGCAAGTTTTTGCATGGATATAAGTCTTGATTTCTCTAGGATAAATACTCAAGAGTGTAATTCTTGGGCTGTATAGCATAATTTTATAAGATCAAACTGCCAAACTTTTTTCTGAAGAGGCTGTTCATTTAACATTCCTACCTGCAATCTATGAGAAATCCAGTTGCTTTGCATCCTCACCTGTCTTTAATATTGCTGCTATATTTTTTTAAGTTTTAGCTGTTCTGACAGGTGTGTGGTGGTCTCATTATAGTTTTTAATTTCCCTAATAGCTAATGATATTGTGCATATTTTCATGTGCTTATTTGCCACCTGCATATCCTCTTTGTTGAAATATTTCTTGCCCATTTTCCATTTGGACTGGTTGTTTTATCACTGTTCGTTTTTCAGAGTCCTTTTTATATTCTATTAATAGATACAAGACCACTTTCAAACATGGTTTGCAAATATCTTCTCCTATTTCCTAGCTTGTCCTTGTCATCCTCTTAACAGAATCTTTCACACAATGAAAGTTTTAAAATATGATGAAGTCAAATTTATCATGTTTTCTTTTGTGAATCATGTTTATTATGTCATGTCTAAGAATCCTTCGCCTAGCCATAGGTCCCAAAGATTTTCTCCTATATTTTCCTTGAAAAGTTTTATAGTTTCGTGTTTTAAATTTAAGAGTATGATCCATTTTGAGTAATTTGTGCATACAGGGTAAGGTTTAGTTTGTGGTTCCTTGTTTTGCTTTTGAATTTCCAATTGCTCCAGCTTCATTTGCTGACAAGACTATCCTTCCTCCATTGAACTGCTTTTGCTTCTTTGTGAAAAAAAATTTGGTTGTACATGCACCAATCTATTTTTGCATTCCGTACTCTGTTCTATTTATCTATGTGTCTATCTTTCCACCAAGACCACACCGTCTTGATTACTACTACAGTAAGTCTTAAAACTGTGTAGTGTAATTCTTATCATTTTCTTTCTTTCTCAAAATTATTTTAGCTATTCTTATGTTTATAGTTTTCCATACAAATTTTAGAATGTTTCTCTATGTCTCCAAAAAACATTGCTGGTATTTTGATAGAAATTGTACTAAGCCTGCAAATCAGTTGAAGATTTGACATCTTTACAATACTGAGTCTTCCCATGCATGAACACAATATATGTCTCCGTTTGCCTAGCTCTTTTTTGTTTCACTAATGTTTTGTAGTTTGCAGCATATAGGTCCTATATGTGTTTGTTAGAGTTTTACATATGTGTTTCATTTACATTAAGTAGTTGTAAATGACACTGTGTTCTTAGTTTTGGTTCCCACGTGTTTTGCTAGCATTTAGAAATATCTTGCTGAATCCCTTTATTGCTGCTACTTTTTCGTGAGTATTTTTGAGATTCTTTGAGATTTTCAATGTTGATAATCATGTCATCTTCACATAAAGACAGCTTTATTTCTTCATTTCCAATTTGTATATCTTTTGTTTACTTTTCTTTCCTTGTTACTTTCCCTGTGCCTCCTAGTACTATGATTGTGTTGAACAGAGTGGTGAGACCAGACATTCTTGTCTGACACCTGATTTTAGGGGGAACGCATTGAGTCTTTCATCACTAAGTGTATTAGCTATAGGTTTTTATTTTAGTTGATCTTTATCAAGTTGAGGAAGTTTGCCTCTATTCATACTATGCCAAGAATTTTTATCATCAATGTGTGTTGAATTGACCAATAGTTTTTGATACCATAAAGGCTGAAAAGTTTATTGATATAGTATCAGATTCCTCATTGCAACTAGCATTAAGTTATTTGCTAAGACAGTAGATCTTAAATGTTCTCACCACACACAGAGGTAACTATGTGAGGTGATGGATATGTCAATTAACTTGATCGTGGTAATTATTTCACACTGTATATTATATCAAGACATTACATTGTACATCTTAAATATGTGTAATTTTTCTTTGTCAATTATACCTCAATAAAGCTGGGGGTAAAACAACTACCAGTGGTGGAATTTTGGTTATTATGCAAGAATATTGACACTTTCATTAAATTTAAGTGTCACTATAATTGACACTAAAATTAAAATTTCCCACTTTTTCCAACTGCATATTTGTGTGAAAATAGATTTTGTTTTTTAATTTTTGGACAATTTCAATTTTAAAAAAAGTATTCTCTTATGTTAAACAGTTAAATATTTTTCTGAAGTGTCCATCAATTGGTTCCATTTACATTCCATAGTACATACTGAGCATTTTATTTCCAATTGTATTTTCAATTACCCAAATAATTTTCCTTTTAATATTTAATTTTCTTTAATATTTATATTGTAAAAACAACACAGGCTCATAATAAAAATTCGAATGATAAAAAAGCATGTAAAATAAAGGATGGAGTAAGGAAGTAATACTTTTTATTTTAGATTAGAGTAAGAAAGTGATACTTTTTATTTTAGATTATTTTTTAATACTTCAACCAAAAGAAGACATTGTATGTAACACACTGAATACAGGAGTAGAAATGAGAATCTAGCTCTCTTTTACGAGGAAGGCTTCTTTTATGAAAAAAATTTGCAAAAATACAAAACAATGTCACTCATCTCACTAAAATTTTTCAATATGTAGCTATTTTTAATGAAAGAATTAGTTAACATGTAATTGATTATTTAAAAATAAATAAATATAAATATTTTTAAATCCCAATTTTAATTTCTAATGTGTTTAAATGTGATAACTACAATGCACATAAGCAAAACAATATTGGAGTCTAAAACGATTTTTAAGAGTGCAATAAGGTTCTAAGACTAAAAATTTTGACAAATATTGCCCTGTGGAAACTCTTACTCACATGCCCAGGATGCTATACATGGATGTTTATAGTAGCATCTTTCATAATAGCAAAATATTGGAAGCAACCTAAGTGACTATCAGCAGAGAATGGTATAAATAAGTGATAATAATTTAATTCATGAAATAGAATGTTGTTTAGCAGAGAAAATGATTTGCTAACAAAATAGCATGAATAAACCCTGTCTATAATATTGATTTTAAAAACCACAGAAGTCTTTATACAGAATTTTATCATACCTACTATACTATGTCTATATAAACAATATATTGTTTTTATGTGGAAAAAGTATAAAGAAAATTAATAGTTGATCAATTTTAAGTAATAAATTTAAAAAGCTTTGAAGGTTGGGTGGGTAGATGGAGTAGATGTTTTGGGTAAGATCATAGAGGGAAGCTTAATATGATTAATAATGTATTATTTCTGAAGTTACTTAGATGGTTCATTAACTTTATTTTTATTGTTTTTATTATGTTTCATAATTTACATTTACCCTATTTATTTTTCAGGTTTTATGTTGTAAAAAAATGAATAAAAAATACATCACAGACATTGGAGAAATAGAGATATAGGTGTGAGAAAATCATGTTTAAAAGTAAAAAAATGTATTGAGATAGATAACTGGCTATAGAGACGATTATAAGTATGAGAGAAGGCAAAAGAGATCAAATATATTCATAAGTAATGCTTCTTTCTAAAGAGAAAAATAATTATATCTCAAAATAATTTTCTGTGAAAAAAAGAAATATTTTTTGAAATAAGGGATAACCTGAATTTCTTGAGTTTCAGGTCACTGAAAATATGGATATACATAAGAGTCAAACCTAAAGCAAATCTAGCTGAATTTTCTAATTATCAAAAGTAAATAAAATAATGAATAACTATGGCTGGGGAAAAAATTGTTTTCAAATTTCTTTGTCGTAAAAAGTCCATGGGAGAAGACTACTAAAAATTATTAAACACATTTGTAAAATTCGGAATATGGGGTCTTGATAAAGTAATTGTGACTAGACTTGACCCTCCCTCCATAAACACCTCGAAACTGGACAAGATACATTTTACAACTGCTTTCAAATACTGGATAACAGTTTGTAGAATTATGTATGATTCCTGAGAGAAGAAAAAGAGAGCCCAACATTCACTCCTAATTTCTGCAAGAAAGTGGATCTCAAGCAAGGCACAGCAAACTCCCTGAGAGTGTTCATGAATAAAAAGTTAAACATTCATAGAAGGGAATTTCGTAAGTCTGGGTAAAGAGTAATCAGGGAGCTGTAAGCTGAGTGGCTCCCAGAACTCACACTGCTGGAAGACTTTCAAGTGGAGGGTCCTTGTTGAACACCTGGGGCATTCAATGGAGGAGCCAAAGGGGACATGACTTAGTAGTGGGCGAAACTAGCTCTAGAATAAAGCTATTGTAAACTTTCTAGAACAAAGCTTAAAAACAAACCTCAGAAAGGCCAAATTGATCTTCAAGTAATCTAAATTCCTGCCAGCATAAAGTACAACACTCTTTGAAGGAGGACAACCAAACCTGGGCATTCAACAACAGGAAATTAACAATGTGCAACAACAATACCAAAAAATTAGCAGACATGACAAGAAGCAGAAAAACGTGATCTATAATCAGAAGAAAAATCAGTCAAAGCAGTAAACATAAATAAAACCAGAAGATGATGCAGTCAGCAGGCAAGGGCTTTAAAATAGCTATTATAAATATGCTCTCAGATTTAAATTAAAATATGACAATGATAACAAGAATCATGGAAGATATAAAGAAAAAATGGAACTTCCAGAGATGAAAATTGTAATGCCTGAAGTGAAAAACACTAGGATCAACAGCAGTCCAGACACTGTAAAAGAAAATGTCAGTGAACTTGATGACATAGAAATAAAATATATATAAAATGAAGCACAGAGAAAAAAAAATTGACCAGAACTTCAATGACCTATGGGAAGTAGAAATGGAAGAGAAAGAAAAAAAGATTTAAAGAAATAATGGGTGAAAAAGTTCCAGGTTTGAAGAAAACTATAAGCTAGCATATCTAAGGCTCAAAGAATTCCAAAACAGAATACAAAAAAAAAGAAAGAATGACAGAAAAATACACCAAGTCAAATTCTAATTGAAATACTGAAAAGTAGCGACAAAGGGAAAATGTGAAAATCAGACATGGGTGAAAAGAGACAGAGTATGTACAGATAAATAAAAACAGGAATGACAGCAGGCTTTTGTTAGAAAAATACAAGCCAGAAGGCACTGGAACAGAGCTTTAAAGTAAGCTTAATGATGGTGACATGTTCTGAGAAATGCATCATTAGATGATTTCATCATTGTGCCAGTGTCGTAGAGTATATTTACACAAACGTAGATAGTAGAGTATACTACACACCTAGGCTACATGGTGTTGCCTACTGTGCCTAAAGCTACAAACCTGTACATCATGTTACTATACTAAATACATAGGCAATTGTAACAGGATGGTATTTGTATATCTAGACGTATCTAAAAATAAAAAGGTACAATAAAAATATGGTATTAAAGATAAAAAATGGTACGCCTATAGAAGGGACTTACCATGAATGGAGCTTGCAAGATTGAAAGTTGCTCTGGTGAGTCAGCAAGTGAATGGTGAGTGAATGTGAAGGCTTAAGACATTTCCATACACTACCATAGATTTTATAAACATTCTATGCTTAGTCTACACTAAATTTATTTTTTAAAAAGTAATTACAGTAAGATATTAGGATGACTAAGGTATCACTAGGTAATAGGAATTTTTCAGATTCATTATAATCTTAGGGAATACCATCGTATATGTGGTTTGTCATTGACCAAAATGTCATTATATGGTGAATGATTGTATATGCTTCTTGACATGGATGAGGTTGTGTCCCAAAAAACCCAGCATAAGTCAAAAATATCATAAGACAAAAATGTATTTAATACACCTAACGTACTGAACATCATAGCTTAGTGTAGCCTACCTTAAAAATGTTCAGAACAATTACATTAGCCTGCAACTAGGCAAAACCATCTAACACAAAGCATATTCTATAATAAAGTGTTGGATATTTCATGAAATTTATTAAATACTGAAAATGAAAAACACAATGTTTGTATAGGTACTCAAAGTATAGTTTCTACTGAATGTACCTCACTTTCACACTATGGTTAAGTCAAAAAATTGTTAAGTTGAACCACCATAAGTGGACAACCATCTGTACATACAAACATATCTGTCAATCCAGAATTCTACACTGAGAAAAAAGTATTTTTCAAAAGGGAAGATGAAATAAAAAAATTTTTCAGACAAACAAATGTTTACAGAATTCACCACAGATCTGTGATGTAAGAAATGATAAAGGATTTCCTACAAGCAGAATTAAAATGATACCCAATGGAAATTTTTCCCAATAACCAGGGTATGGAAACAACCTGAATGTCTGTCATTAGATGAATGGATAAAGAAACTGTGGTATATATATACAATGGAGTATTATTTAGCCTTAACAAAGAAGAAAATCCTACCATTTGTGACAACATGGGTGAAACTGGAGGACATTACGCTAAGTGATATAAGCCAGGCACAGAAGGACAAACACCACAAGATCAAGCCCCCTCTATCACGACCACCTATGCAAACATAACCACCGTCTCCAGCCCCTGTTCCTGACTTGGGTATAGGGTGGGTGCTCTGCTGGTATATGTTCTACCCATCACAGGCCTCCCCAATTTCAGCTATTTTAGGCTCTCTTACTGGAGATTAAATTCTTATAAAGACTGGGCCAACTCTGAGGTTAGGTGGAACTGGGGTGCCCTCTACTGTTTTCCAGAATTATAACTACTTGGCTTAATTTCATTCAATAAAGGGAACATTCTAATGAAACAAATGGGAATTCAACTGATTATTCATTATTTCTCAAGATGAACACTGAATTCCATGTTGAAACAAAAATTATTGAAATGATAATAAATATTCTAGCAATGTGAGTTTCTATACAGTTCTGATAAGCCGTGTTATTTCCCTATCCCCTCAAGTAGTCAGTCCATCTGCCATGAAGCAATGTTATACATTACATAAACACTAGAGTAGGATACCATTTCATCACAGGGGAGGGAAATGGATCTTAAGACAATTTTCATCTCTTTGATATGCACTGACATGCAACTGATAGAGAATTTACCAAAAAACAAGGGAAGTTGATTTTATTTTATTTTGAGACAGGGTCTCGCTCTGTTACTCAGGTTGGAGTACAATGGCGCCATCATAGCTCACTGTAACCTCCAACTCCTGGTGTCAAGTGATTCTCCCTCCTCAGCCTCCGGAGTAGCTGGGACTACAGGCATAAGCTACCACGTTGGGCAAAAACATGGAAATTTTAAACGTAATCCATCAAAAGAACATATTCACTTACAGTTGACATTTCATTCATTATTAGGAATTAATGTCCATAACTCTCACTAATACAAAAGTAATCTCTTGTTTATCTATTTTTTTTTTCAAAAATAGACTGAATGGCTTTGTGTGACAATCTATAAAGCTTTAAATTTACCAAATCTTTGATTTGCATTATCCTGTTTAATCCTGAATGAAGAGCAGCTGTCACTGTTATTTCTAAACCCAGAATTCCAACACCTAATAGGTGAAAATTATATTAAGTTGAGTATAAAATCATATTAAGTTGACTTTAATGATTTTCACCAACAAGGAACATTACCATAGTGATACATCTTTTGAGAAATTAGAAAATGAAGAAAAGCATGGCTCAATTTATCCATCTTAGAACTAGAAAAGCCTTTCAAACCTGCATTTTAATCTAATTTATATTTCATGAAATCCCACTGAAATCAGAGTCGATACTGTGGCTAAATATACATTCAGAGTAACACTTCCTGTATATTTGCACATTTATATATATTTATGTCCTGTTTCTGGAATATATTTACAATTTCTCATTTTGGGAAAATTTCAGAAATTTTGAAATGTGCAAAAGTACCAGCAGGTAACTTAGATTCGGAACACACTGTGTTAGACATAACTGGAAAACAGGGGCTTCATGAACAGGAAGGGAAAAGAACTTTTCTGAAGGAGAGTTAGGAATCTGCCCTTTCTCACAGCTATTGTGTTAAAAGACACTACAAACAATACAGTTTCACAGAAGGTGTGGAACAATGATATAAACGAACCTCATCATGTTTTCAGTAGTTTTACTTTATACCTTGAACATTTTTCACGAGGTGTTCTCCTAGTCAAGAGGCACCCGTCTCCTGAGGAAACACGACCCTGCAATCCTGAAATTAAGGAATGTGTTGTTTTAGCATCCATCTTGTGTTATTTGAAGGGGGCCCTATTTCTGCCTACTTGTCATTAATGCCACCCTCACCTGTCAGGAACTGTGCCACTCAGACAAGAGACCGAGATAACCGCAATAACAAAACCCAAAACCCCGTGTGTGTGTGTGTGTGTGTGTGTGTGTGTGTGTGTGTGTGTGTATGGCTAACCGGAGGCAGAGCACCAAATGTCCACGTTGTGGCCCCAGAAGCTCTACTCAGGGAGATCCCGTCTCTCGACCCCCAGACCCACTTTCAGATCCACAGACTCCATAGCCTCTGGCCCCTTCCTATTGCCACCGCGGCTTCACGTCAAGAAATGGAACTTCGGAAACCCCCCAGACGACGTATACTGCAATTAGGCTGGGATTTCATTCTAATCTAATCCAATTTTATTCCGACTTTCCCTCCCGTAGCAATGAATTACTATTTGTGAATTAGATAGAAAGGATGCTCACAAACCAGTTTCTTTCTGCACAGATTACGAGATGAGGACAGGCAGGGGTGCCACTGAGGACTGAGGAAGGGCCCAGGTGGGTGAGGGAGGTGCTCGGCTGGCTCTAGAAAAGCTCTGGGAGCGACGGCCTCAGTTACCACGGGCTGCTGCCTGCTGACACGATTTTTCCGTCTCTGGTCTGAAGAGGGGCTCCCGTGGTTATCACTGGAGGCACGGAACATGCTTCTGAAAGCCCTCGAGAAACTTCAGCAAAAATATGGCCTATCCCAAACCAGGCCAAGCCGCGGGCCCTGAGCCCTCCCCCTCAGCCGAGCCGGGCCGAGGGCGCATTTGGTGAGAGTCTGGCGGCCTCTACCGGAGCGCCTCTGCAGAGGGCCGTTCCTCCAGCCCGGGGACGACATGTGGCGCTCGGGAGAGGTGAGAGCGAGCGCGCGAGTGTGCCGGGGGCGCTGGGGGGATCTGCAGCGGGCAGCGCGCGGCCCCGGGCGCGGCGCAGAGCGGAGCCGCAGGGCGGCGGCGGGAGCGCGGGGCGCCCGAGCCACTCGGCCCAGGAGCACTGGGGAAGTTCGCGCTGGCAGGATGGGGCGGTGACGCCGCACCGGCCTTCCGCGCCTGCCAGCCGGGCGAGAGCAGGCGGAGGAAAAGGATGCACCCTCGCCGACGGCTCGCCTCCGGGTGCCGGCGCGCAGGGTAAGCCCCGGGCGTGCCAGGCCGGGGCAGTGGGGTAAGAAGATGCTAGCGGGGGCGACAGGACTGGCGGCCCCGGCTCGGCCCGCACCTCTCTCCTCGGGGCGCCCGAGAGGCGGGCTGCGTGGCCAGGGAGGAGAGGTGGAGAGCGGGCGGGGCACCGCGGGCAGCCGGGAGCGCAAACTTTCCCCTGGCGACTGCGGGGCCGAAGCCGCGCGCAGAAGGGCAGGGGCGTCCTGGGCGGCGCAGCCCTGCGGGACGGGGCGCCAAGGCGCAGCGCCTATGGCCCCGCGGGTAGGAATTGGGGGCTGGGGGCCACCAGCCGCCGCCGTCGCGGGAGCCCGAAGGGCGAAATCGCCCATCTGGAAGGCCCCGTCAACCACAGGGCTCTGAGGCGCGTGGCGTCCCGGGGCTGCTCGCGGGGTGGGCGCGGGCTCCGCGGGGGTGTCGCGCGCTTGTCGCGCGGGCTCCTCGAGGCCAGTGGACTCGGAGCTGCCGCTGCACCGCGCGCTCCCAGCCGAGGAGGAAGGCGCTGCGTGGTGGGGCGCTCGACTCGGACCCGGGGCAGGAGCTGGGGAGGTCTGCGAGGGCCAGGATCGAGCCGGGGAGGGCCCGGGAGCGGGAGACGCTCGGCTTGCCGCTGCGGACCGGGCGGGTGGCCGACCCTGCCGGGCCGCTGGGTACAGGAGCGGCTGAGGCTGCGGCTCCGCACTGCAGCCCCGCGCCCACCTGCCCTGGCACGCCGGCCCTGGCGACCCTCCACGGTGGTCTGAGGGGTCTTGGGAGTGCAGCTTCTCCTTGGGGGTCTCGGCTCGGGGCTGAGGGGCGACAGAAGGCGCCGCCCAGGTTTCCCGCATGCAGCGCCGCGTGCTCGCTGCTTGGGCTCTGGCCCGGGTCCGGCGACGAGCCCCAGGACGCGCCCAGGAGACCACCACATGGCACGCTGCCCTTCTTGACAGCAGTCGCAGAGGGCCTTCGCTTTTGAGGTCGAAGTACCTGTTGTGTACTTCCCAATTCTGGAGTTTGCGGGGCGGGGGAGTGGTGGCGGGCAGGGTGTCCTCGGGAAAAGCTCCTTTTCAAATGCTCGGTGTTCGTATGTGGTGAGCACCTATTTGCGTTATGCGCATATTGAGAAATGCGTGCCTTCACGAAGGTTAGTTGCTGAGCCCAGGGACGGTGCCTGCCTGGATTCAAATGCGTTAATTACTGTCCAGCACCGAACAGAGAGGCTTCCCCAAATGCAGTGATTATTAACTTATTTAGTCAGGGGGGCAGGATGCCGAGAAAGTGGCAACTCTCTCTTCTAGGCAGCATTTATATTATCGCGATCCTGCAGAAGACTTGCTTCTTAAATGTGCTTTTTCTCCCCCTCTTTCTATATACTTCCTCTCAGCACCTTGCAGAACAAGGAGTAGCTTGCTGGCTTTGAACGCGTGGCACATATTTCAGAAAGGTAAAATTATTCCACTTGTGGATTTGACAGATATGAAATACAGTTACGCAGATAACTCCAAGCATTTACTTTAATAATTGGACCAATGGATCATTTAATAACATGCTAAAAAGTAAAACAGAGTATTTGAGACATGGAAAAAAATAAATTAGAATGATTCTGCACTCTGAATACAAGTGAAGATTAAGCCATCCTGTAACTTCTTTTTACGCTGCAACTTACTGCCGGATCAAGGTAGTGGAAAATACTTCGTGTGCTGGGGGAGGACAGCCACATGCCCTTTCTTTGTAAATTTCTTTGGTAGCAGTAGAGTTTGATTCCAGGAACTGTGACACAAAAACATTCATGTTCATATGCTTTTCCACTTTGTGTACTTTTCAGCTTCAAGATCAAGTTGGAGAAAAGAACAGTTATTCTTCCAAATTCATCTGCTTCAACTATTATTCTTATTGGGAATGGACAATGGAATGTTCTCTAGCTTTATCATGATCAAAAACCTCCTTCTCTTATGTATTTCCATGAACTTATCCAGTCACTTTGGGTAAGTTATCATCTGTGCTTTTATGTTACGATATTAGGGGCACTAGTGCCTTTTAGAAACCTTGTAAAACAGAACATTAATTCGGATTCAGCAAGCCCTCTCTTACCACCTTTGCAGTTCCACGCCCTTCAGTTTGTTGTAAATAAACAAAGAGTCCTCGCTTTCTCCCTGAGCAAGGCTGCTCCTAGTATGGGGTCTCTGAAGTGCGTCAGGAAAAGAGGCCAATTATATTTTCAGAAATGGAAGCTGAGGAAGGTATAAGAGTCAGTTGTGTTTCTTCCTAGTCAGGTTAAAACGAGATTCAGAAGTTCACATGCATAAAGGACAGTCACTGCTTGTTAGACTGGGCAGTGTGCAACATTTGACTGCCCTCCTTAGTTCCCTTATGTAGTTAAATTTGCCTTTAAAGCCAGGCCCATGCTACATGGCATTGAAAAGGATTCAGGGCCCTGACCCTAGCCAAGGGCCTGGAGTTGTGGCCCTCTGAACACAGGTGCAGAGATCGTAACTACAGATGCCTGAAGATCCAAAAAGACACCCACGAGGATCTGGCATTAGCATTTCTATTAACTTCTTTCATTTTGGCTTTTAGTATCCATGTGCCAATTCCAACCTTTTTTCATGATAACCCGCATTCCAGGTGAATGTTCTTAGGGGGCCAACATTCCTCTTCTTCCCCTGCCTCCCTGCCCCTGAATTATCCTGATTAATCAAAAGGATTGGAACTTGAAGTTGATGGAGTATAATTAAGAAATTAAATGTCAGGACAAAAGTTGCCAAACCTTAATTTTACAAAAATGGTCTCCAGAGGTTGCATTTGTGTAAATTATCAAGGGCTGAGAACATACAGTGGCTCTGCAACAGCCTGTAGAGACCCCTTCTCTCTGGCAAGTAAAGAGGATCCTTCCAGGGCCATGACATTTTTTGTTTGTCCTTTGGACATTTTCTGCTCTTCTGACCCTTCAAGATCTGTGCAGAGGAAGAAAGACAGAGAGAGAGATAGAGAGAGACAGAGAGGCTTCAGACCTTGCCCAGGTGTCATTGCTAGGTCTACCTGGGCACAGGCCTGAGCCCTTAGCCAGGACTCTGTCCAGCAGAGCTAAGCTAAGGAGGATGCCCATCCTTCATCAACATGAGCCAGGCAGCGTGGCATTCTAACCATATTAGTTTGCACAGGTGTGCGGTATGTCACAGCCCTTTTAGCCATTCCTAGTATTCCTTTTGGGAACAGTATTGGATGTTACTCATGCTTTGCTTGTCTTGAGTGGACACCTCTCCTCCCATACTCTCACTTTCCTTAGCTGTTAAGTGAGTGGTTTTCCTTTCCAAGTTCTCTCCAGCTGTTGAATCCTATAAACTGTGATGTCCACAGAGCTCCTCTTAATAAAAGGTGTATATGTAAGTGAAATCTTATAGAATTTTCAAGTTTGCCACTTAATGCATTAAGTAGCTGGTTTCTTTACTGATATACTACATATATTTAGTAATATTTTGGAGATGAGGAGTATGCTAGGATTGGGAACATAAATTTTGTGATAACATTTTGGTCAAAATATATTATTGTGAATTTACATTGAATAGGCATGAAATTATTACACTCCGTGGTAGATGCAAGTCTGAAATAAGAAGTAATGTGCATAAGGAGTTTAGCCCTGAGAAGCAGTTATACTTTATTGCTTATTTAATTCTGTAACTTTCTGAGGCCATCTTCAAAATAGAGAGGTAACTGTTAGTTTCTGGAAGCTAACACCAACTAAGTGGTAGAGTACCCTTCAATCTTTCCAGAAAATTAACTGTTGGAGCAGTTTTTAATCATTTAGATAGAAGGTCAATAGTCTATCATAAAACACTACCCACTAACTGCAGAAAATATGTGAGATACAAAAAAGTATATAAGAAGGAAAATATCCTTAATTCCACCACACAGAGGTAGTCATCCTTCACATTGTGGTGTGCTAAATTCCCCTTGCTCCTATGCATATTTTTATATAGTTGGGATCATACTGCACATTCAGTTTTGTACTGTGATTTTTTGGTACCTAATACTTTGTTATCACAAACTCTAAATGTGTGCTTTTAAAATGGATGGATGTTATTACAGTGTATGGATGCCTTCTTGTTTAGCTACTTTCTTAACTTTTGATGTTTATGTTGTTTCTTATTTTGCTGTTACAAATTTTCCTGTGGTGAACATATTTGACTTACAAGTTTTTTAACCATTGAAGATTATTTCTATTAGGAGGTGTTTTCATAAGTGGAACTTTACATCAGGTTGTTTGAGTACTTTTAACTCTTGACCTTTCGATGAAGCAGGGTTTCTAGCAAAGTGGGAGGCTGAGTTTCACACACTCTGGCCAGCATGAAATATTTTTCCACAGTCACAAAAGACATCATAAAAGACATCGAGTCCCTATTTATTTCCCTTTTTATGTGAGGCTCCTTCCACTTGCATATTACCTAAATGTACTGGAGAATAATTTTGTCAAATCCCAAAGAAAGTTTCATAATACTTACTTGACTTTAAATCTTGGAAAATACTAGCTACCCTAATGTGGGATATGTGTTTTAGGTGAATCCTAGGAGCAACTGAATGAGCTGAGTACCATTAGCCCCATCATTCAGCTAGGGGAGGTGGAATGGATGAATAGCTACCTTGGGAAGTTGACAAACTCAGTAACTGCTGGGACTCCTTACTCAGCAAACTTCCCATGTCATTTTGCCAGGTTCCTTCTTGGACTCCCTTATTTGACTGCATATGGTTTGCAGGGTAGTTCTAGGTTAAACCAATCTATAGAGGAGAGGGACATAATTCTGAAAGGTATTCACTGTTTCAGCCTAGAAACAGTTTTCTATACTCTAGGGGGAAAAAGAGTTTGGGTCAGCTCTGTCTCCCCATCCTCCAACCCAAAGAAAGAGTTTATGTGATCAGGTTCAAAAGAAAGGTAAAAGGGAAACACACAGGGTCCTAATTTGAACATGATTCTAGGACAAGGGAAATGCTGACTCCTGTAAATACGTGTGAGAGGCCAGAGAACTGGCAGGGGGTAAAGGTGCTATATAAAATCAGGCACAGGAGAAAAAGGAAAAAGAACACGTGTAAGGTTTTGTGCACGGACCATGTTGCTATGCAGTGTTTGTGAAAAGTGTGTGGCTTTGGCAGTCAGAAAATTTATAACTGTGATAAGCGAAATATACTTGGGGATTATGTGAGATAATTAATGTGAAATTGCTTTGAAAATATATGAGTATTATTTCTCCTTTTACCAGTCATACTGTTTTTTTGATCAGAGTCACCAGCAGCTCATTTTCAATGGCCTTTATAATTCTCCAGTTAGTTTTACGTTATAGAACACAGGATGAGTCAAGCGCACAATGGAACAGAGGCCTTATTTGACAGTCAGCTTTGTGCTATGGCACATTTGGAGACATGAGATTATTTGAAAGATTATAATTATTTTAATGAAACCGGCAACCAAAAGCACGTGGTATGGAAAAACTAGCACAGAAACATTATTGGCATCAACGTAATGTCAGAATTTATAATATTAAATTTAAACTGAAATTAATTTGTCATCATTTAGAAAAATCATACCTTTTCAGACATGATGGACTAGTGATAATTGCAAGATAAATTTTGGGATCATCAGCTCAATAAGGTAAATTCTGATTTCATTTATTTTATTGCCTTAAACATATTTTCAAGGTTTATTGATTGAAAAAGAAAATATGTGTTAGAATTTTATTATGTGGCAGCTGCCATTCAAATAGACTTTGGAAAACAATATTTTATAATCAACAATTAAAAATAAGTTCTTATAGAAATGGCTTAAGAACATGAAGAGAAAAGGTTATTCTTTATCTGCCTACACAAGTGTGCCATCCTGGACCTCCAGTTTCATGAAGGTCCTTTTCATACACACGTTCAAGGACAGTTCCCTTCTTTTAAGTAGAGCAGAAAGTACATTCTCACTGAATCATGCAGGTACTCACAATGCCTTTTTAAATGGAAAGTTCTCTCTTGTGAATTCCCAGATGACAAATTCTTCCTACGTTGTAGCTGTAGGTTCAGGAGGCCCAGGACAAATAGTCATTGTAACAATTATAAAACACTCAGAAAGCACCACTGATGCAGTTAGCAGGTGCACGAGCCCTGGTGCATCCAAAGCTTTCAGGGATCGGCAGGGATCAGAAAGGTAGTTATTGTGTATCACAAAAAAATGTGGGCAGCTAAAACAAGGCTACTGGGTGATGTCCAACATTTTTTTAAAAAGATACTCAAAGAAAATATTTACCAATTATATGCTTAATGAAGGAAACTTTTAGCGTGTTCATTATGCCGATAGGCAGTGAGCAAAGCTTAGGAGAGACAGTGTGCAGCTCTCTGCCGACACCGTCTGGCAGTCGGCTCCAGGATGAGTCACTGGCTTGGTTCAAGAGGAGAAGGAATATGTGGGCTTTTGGATTTTTACAAAGGTTCAATTGCATAAGATGCATGTTTTAATTAGTATGAAATTTCAGAGGAATGTATTAGAACCAAAAGTAAAAAGAAATCTTTTCATGGAACTCTGGTGGCAGCAACAATCATTATCAGAATTTATATGAGTGTATCTCCTTAATCTCCAGAATGCATTTGCCAAAAAAATGCACTATTTAATTTTCACAAAATCCTCACTTTGTACATGAAAGAGCTTGGAGAAGCATGTCCAGATTTCAGAAAGTGGTAGAATCAAGATCTACCTCAGGGTTGCAGGCTCGGGCTAGCATTCTCCACTGTAAGCTTTCCCCAGAATATCCTAATATTTATGGTACCTTCTGAAAAAGGAAAGAATGGGAGAAAAATCTATATAATGGAAACTAAAGAATATTCTAATCTAGAACTCAATATCATTATAAATGCAATGAGTGGGCCAGGTGCCGTGGCTCACACCTATAATCCCAGCCCTCTGGGAGGCTGAGGCAGGAAGATCATTAGAGCCCAGGAGTTCGAGACCAGCCTGGACAACATAGCAAAGACCCGTCTCTATAAAAATAAAATTGAAAAAATTAGCCACCTGTGATGGGGCACACCTGTAGTCCCAGCTACTCTGGAGACTGAGACAGGAGGATCACTTGAGCCCAGGAGTTCGAGGCTGAAGTGAACTGTGATCATCCCACTGCTCTCCAGCCTGAGAGACAGAGTGAGATCCTGTCTCTTAAAAACAAAACAAAACAAAAAAAAAACAGCGAGTCGACTGCAGCCCAAATAAAACCCAATACAGAATATGGATTGTACAATAAAGTGCTTTGGCAATAGGTGCCGGTTAGGTTAAGATATTGCTATGAAGAATAATTCAGAGTGAGAGACAGTGAGTGTGCCAGAAGGAGATGCTTATGCAGAGATCTGAGCAAAGTGAGGACGTGAGAAAAGCTACTCTCGGAGAAGCCTGAACTGGTAGGAGGAATGGCAGGAGAATGCAGGGTGCTACAGGGGAAAGCGGGGCCATGCAGGGTGCTATCAGGAAGAACAGTTGACTTTTATTTTGAAGGTCAAAGGGCCATTGTGTGGTTTTGAGTAGGAGTGAAACATGATGCAATTTAGATGTGACAATATGTGACTTAAATTTTAAAGCTCACTCCGGGTGCTGAGTGAATAGAATGGAATCTGGGGTGGAGTAAGAAAGGATTTAAGGAGGAAGCAGTGAGGACAGTTGAGAGGAGACTGCAGTGGCCCAGGGGAATGACAATTTGGCCAGCAAGATTTATTGGTGGGGTTGATGTATACACGGAAGAAATAGAGGCATCAAGGATGACCCCAAGGTATTTGGCCTGCAACCTGACTGGTTCATTGCTTGTCATTGAGCTGGAGGAGACAGTGGGAGAGCAGGCTTGGTACAGAAAATCATGAGTGCAGTGGTGCACATGGAAGCCCCTCGAGGCACCCGTTAGATGTCCAAGTGGAGATGCCAGTCAGGCCGCTGGTCGTAGAAGTCTGGAGGTCAGAGACAGTGGGTTGGAAGCAGGCACTTGTGATGCCTCCATGTGCAAGAGGCATTTACAGACATTTGGATTGAACAGACGGGTAGAAATTGAGTGTAGACAGAAAGGAAGAGGATTCCTGGATTGTGCCTGGGACATGTCCATGTTGAGAGGTCAGGAAGGTAAGGGCAGGGGGCAGCGAGACCGAGAGGAAAGACGCACGTGAAGGGAGGAAGGACGAAGAGGGCAGCGTCCTGAGGCCCAGGGGAGGAAGCGTTGTAGGAAGGATTGGTCAGCTCTGCCAAGTGACGCTCACAGTTCAAGTAAGATGGGGACAGAGACTGGCTCTTTGGATTTGGCACTGTGGATTTCATTCCTGGCCCCCACAGAGTGGTCCCCTGGGGCTGCAGGTAGGGGAAGCCAGGTGGGAGTGGCTGCCAAAGAAGGGCAGCATGCATTTCTGATGTGGACCCATCTTCCAGTGGGTTGTGATGAGAAAAGGAACAGAGAATGGAGCATTAACTGGAAGGGCATATGGGGTGAAAGAAAGACTTCTTTAAAGGCAGGTGGTATTATAGTGGACGTGCTTACTGGCACGGCAGCAAGGGGAAACTTGATGTGATTAGGACAGGGATACGTGCCGTATGTGTGCTGCATCATCGCCTACATGGGTCCCCAGCATGGCTGAGTGCAAGAAGGTGGGCGGTGTGGGAGGGGGGCTGTGGCCATCGGGCTTGGGTTTGACCTTGCAGGCGGCAGGACTCGTGAGTCAGGCGGCAGTGTCCAGGCCAAGCATGCAAAACCTCCATGCAGTCGGGGGGAGCAGGGAGAGGTCTGAGCAAGACTCAGGGAGCCAAAAAGCAGGACTGGGAGGGCTTCAGGATGAGGCCCAGGGGAGTGGGAGGGATGTAAGAGTTCTGGCATGACGCTCCACGCACAGGACTTGAGCCACATCAGACAGTGTGTTACGAGTTCTTATTTTCCACCTTTAGAGGGGAAAACTCTTACTTGGAAACTTGGCATTGACCTTCAACGTCCAGCTAGTGTCCACCATGGTGGGTTTTTTTCTATTACATAGGTTTTTAAAAAAAAAAATAGCTAAAGTGGTATGTGATGGACATTTGAGGAAAACATCACAAAATGGTGCCATTTAGAGGTGCTTATTTAACGACCTGAAAGTAGCAAACAAATAAACTGGAGATACAATACATTTCTCAGAAGCCATTCAATACTGGGAAAGAAGCAACTTAAGAAGACTGATAAGACTGCTGCTTAAAACCAGCCCAGTTCGATCCCCAAAGTAATTTCACGTTAAAAAATGGCCACAGTTGGCATCATCGATCCCATTTTATGGAAATCAGAAACAGCCCTGGACGTAGGCAGAGATAACACCGGGAAGCAATGCATCGCACACCGTCTTCACTGGCACCATGGGTGATATGACAACACCAAAAGATTTTTCTTCCCCAGAAGCATGAGACAACTTGTACCCTTTAAAATACCAAAATAAGGAAATGTCATCAGGCATCACTCAGTAGAATGAAGCACCTTTATAAAGGTAGAATCTATAACTGCTTCTTTTTATTATTATTATTAGAAAATGTAATACTGAAAGATAAATAAAGTTTATTTATTGGCATAAAATCCTTTAAAGTTTCTCAGAAAGGTATATAACTTTAGATCTTAGTAAAAATACAACTCCTTGCTTCCTTGGTCCTTTCAGAATAATGAGTGATTTCCACAGCAGAGTGCACCTGTGTTGGTAGGGGGCTGATTTTGGAGGTAGCTCCCTCTGAATTCCTGTCATGCTGTCGTCAGACCTCTCCCTCCCCTTTATGCCACAGACAGAAATCCAGCTATGGCGCCACCCACCCTTACTGCTGCCCACGCCCGGTCACTGGCCTTCACGCCTCCAGTCTTGCCTCTCCCAAGCCAGTCACTTACACGCTGCCCGACTGCCTCAGGGAGAGAGCATACAGCTCCCCTGACCTTCAGGGAGTGTAGCTGGGCATGCAAAGTCCTCTGTGGACTGGCACGTGCCTGTCTCCCCATTGGCACGTGCTACTCTGTTCCCCAGAACTCTCACGTGCCCTCTGCAAATGCCGCACTTGTTTCCTCTCCAAATGCCACACTTGTTTCCTCTCCAGGACCACTGTTCACAGCACCCTTCAGCACCTTTTTTGGTTTGAGACCCAGTCTTCATGCTCAAAACCCCAGGTCAGTTTTCCTCTTCCCTAAACCTAGGGAAGAGGATTTCTCTCGATTTCTCTCCCGTGTTCCTATCGTGTCTCGCACATTGACAGTGGATTCCTACACCTGCCCTGTTCCGTTGAAATCCTCTGGGAACACAGCCAAGTCTTTCAGAAGACTGTCCTGTCTGTAAGGCCAGGTGCCCTCTTTGCCATCTTCACATCCCAGGGGTCACAATGCCTCGTACCTGGTAGATATCCAGGATGCATTTGTTGAGCTGAGCTTTTGGAGTAAGCATCAAGCCCAATCATATCCTCTCTGATGCCATTTAGTGTCACTCTAGTGGCTGGTTCACAGGGCAGCTTTTCTGTTTCCATCTTAGGCCCAGAGCAGTTGCTGTCCACTGGGGCCTGCACGTGAGGACCACTGGGGAACCTTAGAACAATACCAGTGCCTGTTCCCTCTTGAATCAATTCAAACCGAGTCTGTAGGGCCCAGAAATCAGGAGGAAGCTAATGCAAGGGTCTCAGAATCAAATGCCTTGAAAAGGGCAGGTACAAGATAACAGGGAGAGGTGGGGAATTTGCACAATTCCAAGAGTTTACTCTGTTTAAAGATGTTCACAATCATTTTTCTTAAACACTCTGCTGATGAATGAAACCTATTAGTGGATCAAATTTCATGGGCAGTTCCCTAGTTCATTTCATCAAAAGTCCCTGTATTTCTGTATTGTTTTGTTTTTCAAGTGTTTTCAAAAATGGAACAAAGCTAGCTGAAGTTAGTCTTTAGCTTAGAAGCAGTCCTTAAAGATTGTGCAGCTTGACAGAGGTGCTAGCAAGTTCCTCCAACGTCTGTGAGCTTCTCCTTTATGAAGGCTCTGAGGCCAGGGCTAAGGAAACACAGCATTAGCGTCCTGTGATGAGGCCAGGGCCTTCTCCATGGCTGTGAAAATGGTGTGTTTCATAACTATGCACTGCAGATGAATCATTTTTGAGAATGATCTGTGGACTGAGGCGGGCTTCCCAGCTGCTCAGGAAAAACAAAACAAAAACAAAGAAAACAAAACCCTGCTCCTGCCCCAATCGGCATTTTTAGGGATTTTTTAGAATCTGTTTCCTGCCTCCTAGCTCCTATCTTCAGTTAAAACAGCGAAGAAAACTGCATATCCTCAGCCTCTATCATACCAAGACTCACAGATAAATACAAGAGGCAGTTATGGCAGCACAGGGCAGATATTGAAATTCCTCCAAGACAAGTATAATTATGTGCAAATATGTGTAGACATATTTAAACTTTTTTTTTTTTTTAATTTTGGCCAAGAAATGGTAGCTGAGCTTTGGAACTCCTAGGCACTGTATCCTATCCCATTGTTATTGGAAATGATTTGGGTACTTGTGAAGTGAGATTCGGAAACAAGTGGGGTGGTGTTTCCCCGAAGCTGGAGGAGCAGTGTGCCCTCGTCTCTGCTTCTGGACAGAGTCCAGGAAAACAGTGCCCACAGAGACAGTGCTCAGGGTCTCAGAATGGTCAATAATGCAGAGAAGTCTTTGTTTTTATTCAGATCTAATGTAATTTAAGAACATTTTCAGCACAGATAATGGAATAGCTTATGAAAGTTTTCTTGAAACATTAAGAGATGCTTTTTCTACTAGTGTATATGTTCTCACTTCAATTTGTAAGTAAAGGAGGCAGCAAGGACCTTCTAAAAATTGGGCACCTGGACATAGTCTAAAAGTGGATAATCAAACTGATGAGTTATAAACTCCATAAGAAGTGGACCATGAGGCCAGATTTCGTTTGGCCAATAGTTACATAGCTGGGCAAGTACAAAACATAACTTCTTTTCTTTACACAAACCTGGAAGAAGCTATCGAGGCTGTCCATCTTGGTATTAGCTGTGCGAAGCTTAGCGCTTTGTCTTTCTGAAGTGTGAAACTACCATGGATATTAGAAAAAAGGGGAATTTAATATTTTTATCTACTAAATCACAGAGTATAAAAGGTATGTGTCTGCGGGCTCCATACTAACAGGGCTGAATTTCAGCTCCTTAGAGCTTCAACTATGTACATTATAATGGTGATGTGAAAATTAGATCAAAAGAACGTTATACTCTCTCATTCAAAAGGGAATTGCTTTAAGGCCAGTAAAGAATTGATCTGTTAGATGCATTCAATGAAAATGACTGATTTTCAAGAACTGGGTAGGGCAGGCACACATCGATTCTGACCTCAGCGTCTCTCCAAGGATGGCAGCTCTCAGCTCTGATTTCAGAGCTGAAATCAGATGGATGGCTTCCATGGATGGCTTCCATGGAAGAGAAAGTGCTTTCAGCAGAGCTAGGGCCCCCCCAGCCAAGCACTTCAGGGAAATACCAGGAATCATGTGTTCTTTTCCCAAGTGCCATGGGCACTGACTTCTTGGGAGCCTTAGCTAGCTGTCAGCTCAGTAAGTCCCCCTTGGAGCCAAGACAAGTATGTGGGTCAAGTGCTCAATAATTCAGACTGTCTTGCTGTTTGCACATCTGGAAGTAGCTGTAGATACCTGAGATGGGGTCCATGCTCTCCAGGTGTGTCACTGTCTTCTGAGCTTGTGTACTTTCCTCCCCCCCAAATAATGTCCTCTTTTGTCTAGATCTGCTTGGGGTGGTTTCTGGTTTCTCTCTGCTGCATCTACAGAAGCTTTTGGAGCCTGGATAACATCACTCCACTGAACAAGCCAGAAATGTTCTGTGTCTTCCCTGAGGTTCAGCCCGCTGTTCTTGAGGGTTTTACTGTGGGACGTGTTAGGTCACACGGAACATGCCAGCAGCTGGGTGTGGGAGCCCAAAGAGATGACACAGACTCGATCATTTCTGTCACTGCACGCTCTAACATGGCATATTATTCACAGCACAAACGTTCCCAATCCAACTAAGGATGCAGTAACATTTGGGCACAGAAATCTTGTTTTTCAACTTAGGTAAGGTTTTTCAACATCCACTTCCAAGTCCTAGCGCCCATTGTCGGTGACTCACGAACTGTATGTGAACTCAGTTTTTCTGTGATTAAACCAAACCTCTAAAATCTTCTATGAGTGCATTAGGCTCTGCTAGTCCATGTACAGTGGCTAATTTTGTTTTAAAAATGGCTAAAACTTTAGCCGGGCATGGCGGCGCATGCCTGTAGTCCCAGCTACTAGGGAGGTTGAGGCAGAAGGATTATTGCTTGAGCCCAGGAGTTTGAGGGTGCAGTGAGCCTGATGATGCCACTGCACTCTAGCCCGGGCAACAGAGTGAGACTCTGTCTCAAAAAAAAAAAAAATATATGGGTAACTTTGACATAAACAGCTCCTCAGAATTACAGAGTGGTAAGTTTTTGAGCATCATATTAGATTGATGGACAGCCAGCCCAGAGCAGAACATCTCTGGATATTCAAGAACTAAAGCTTATCCATGCAGAGCAATGACCTAGGCAGTGCGGGAGACCCGTTCTCAAATGCCCTCCCTAAAAGATGGGTCCCCATGTGATTCTCTATTTTCTATACCTTGAGAAGAATTTGTAAGAAATAAGATGTTTTAACTCTTTCTTTTGTTTCTCTTTTAAAAAGCTTTTCACAAATGCCAACCAGTTCTGGAAAAGATGAGACCAATGATAACATCACAATATTTACGAGGATCTTGGATGGGCTCTTAGATGGCTACGACAACAGACTCCGGCCCGGGCTGGGAGGTGAGTGTGCTTTCCTTAGCCGAGGCCAGCGAGGACTCAGGGAAAGCTTAAGCACCATCTCAAGCTTGTGTTTGCTATGACTCGAGCAATTCCTAAAAGAGATTCCCTGCCAGGATTTTGAGTTGATGGTTGCACTACCCTTGCCAAGAATCTTGCCTCCTTTGCTACTGTTTTTCCAGACCCAAGAAGCTGAGGGACGCATCCCTGCAAACTCCCTTCTTCCCAGATAATCTTAACCTCCATTCTGGTTCTCTTAAGGAGGAACTCTTAAGAATTCCTTAAGAGGAAGCTGAAATAATATACAAGCAACCTCATACTCTCATACCTACGCAAGTCCTTTTCAGAAATCCAATGAATGCAATTGTTCTTCACATCTTTATAGGTTATTATGTTTAATTTTTCACTGTGGCAAAAGTCATAGTATTTACTTTGACTCTGCATGAGTTGATAGAAAATAACTGATAGTAGACTGTGCTTTCAGGGCACAACAGACATGGCTTAATTTTATGCTGAGAATTGTGTGCAGTTTCTAGGCATGTGCAACCTCCCTGGCTGTAACCAGTTTAGATGTGGTGAGTTTGAACTTGCTGTATTAGGTGAGGTAGAAACCTTCCATCAAACACATTCTTGGAGGAAAAAATTTAGTTCTTGTCCAGTATTTGCATTTTCAACAGGAAGATTCACTTAAAGCATTAATTGCCATTCCTCTGCCTTGTGGACAAGAAAAGTCCACACAGGCTTCTCAACAGCATCTTCCTCTGCCCTCTGAATTATGTCCCCAGGCTTCTGTGTCTAGCAGCCTGTTCCCAACACCCAGAAGAATCAAAGCACCTAGAAATCCACTGAGCTGCTGTCAGTTCTTATGGCATCCTCTCATCTTCCTGCCTTCAGTCCTGCAGGGTGGGAGGATGGCACAGAGGGCCTAAGGGGTGCCCTGCTGGAGCTGGCGTCTCAATGGGGAGATGGGCACAGTGCATCATGCAATACCTAGCATCACACGAACACTGGCCATGAACAAATGCAGACCGTGCAAATAGATGACCATCACACAACGAAGTGTGACCCCAAGGAGCCTCTGAGCCCATGGTGATACTGTGGAGTGGCTTGGGATTATTTAGTGTGGGCTATAGTGCACTCTGAGTGTGGTTCCTACTCATGACCACAGGAGGTTTCAGGGCTCAGGGGTGCCTTGGGAACATACAAATTTCCCCCCAATATTATTAGCTGCTTTTATCATTGTATATATTTCCAAGTAATTTTAAATGAACTAGTAGTCTCCCACAATAGGCATTTCTAACAATTCGAAATGCCATATAAGGAGAAGTGGGCTATCCCTGTCTCAGGGCCCACTTGTGGGCACTTTCTCTTATGTCCCTTCCCTGGAGACCACCCAGTGTCTCCAATTTTGATGGGAAATTCCTCTGAGTCAGAATCTTCATCCCAAATTGTCCAACCCTTTTTAAAGCCACTGCGTATGGGGAGGGCAGGGTTGTGCACTGCCAGGCTGCCATTTTGCTCTGGGTTTAGAGAGGAGGAGACTGGAGCTCAGGTGTTTGTGAACCCACCCAACATCCGCAGCCAGGCCTCAGCCCACCTATATTCAGGACTGCTCCCCAGCGGGCAGAAGTACGATGACAGCCAACCTGCCTTCTTTATATGATGGATATTTTATTTCATGTTATAGTTTGGAGCAGCTTGGCTTCATTTGGTATTTGTCGAGTCCTCCAGATTTACCCAACACATTGTAAAAGCCCCCCGGTGCAAAGAGTGAAATCCGTCAATAGACTGAGAACACAAGGGCGGTCAGGACAGCGCAGGGAGAGTCCGTGCGAGCCGAGGAACCTGTGTCTGTGTTTCAGAGCGAATCACTCAGGTGAGGACGGACATCTACGTCACCAGCTTCGGCCCGGTGTCCGACACGGAAATGGTAGGTCCCAGGGCACGGCCCCACACAGACAATTCTAAATAAACGCTGAAAGGAGCTGCTAAGGACTCTTTTACTCTGACGCCACCTCGTTGCCTTCCTTTGCATTAGGAGTATACCATAGACGTGTTTTTCCGACAAAGCTGGAAAGATGAAAGGCTTCGGTTTAAGGGGCCCATGCAGCGCCTCCCTCTCAACAACCTTCTTGCCAGCAAGATCTGGACCCCAGACACGTTCTTCCACAACGGGAAGAAGTCCATCGCGCATAACATGACCACGCCCAACAAGCTGCTGCGGCTGGAGGATGACGGCACTCTGCTCTACACTATGCGGTGAGCGGGCGCGGGGCCGGGCAGAGGGACAGTGCGGGACAGACACAGCTGCCCGTCCTCTTCCAAGGGCCATGCAGCCGAATTGTTACGAGGATGGGTTTGAGGACTGCGTCGTGTGTGTCTGGGGCATTTTTCACCTGTGATCCACCCACACTAATACTCAGGTACATTCTGTCCCTTGGCTGCCCTAGGTCCATGTCCGTTTGTTATTTGTATTTATTTATTTGGCTAAAGCTCAACAGCATCTTTGGAATAGTGACCCAGATAATGTCAGATGGGGAACATTTATTTTATAAAGATTGTATTTAAAAATCTAAGGGGAATCTTTGTGTGTGTGTGTGTGTGTGTGGTTGCAGTTGTGCAACCTTTGGACGTTTTAACAGCCTGTTTCTCACATGCTTTGATAACATTCCAATGCTGAGGTTAATTTTTAGCATTTCTAATTTAAAATGACCATTAGTCATTTTTTTAAAATTCTGCATTATTCATTGTCCTTGAGTAAATCAATAATTGACCAGCAAGAAAGGTTCCTTTATAGGTTTTCAAAGTTTCCATGGTGGGTGAAAATATGCTTCAGAAAATATTTTTTAAATTAAAAAAAAGACACTAAAGCCAAGTTTTTTTTGTTGTTTTTAAAAAAGCCATGTATTTAGGTAGACATTATTGGAATTTCTCTATCTTGTTACAATTTTCACAATAAACTTTGTATTTAAAAGAAGTAATCATAGCAGAAAATAACATTGATACTGTCGTCTTCAGAGGCTGCATTTCCTAACATATGTTCTGAGACAGTGGTCCCCAACCTTTTTGGCACTGGAGATGGGTTTCATGGAAAACAATTTTTCCATAGACTGGGGTGGGGTGGGAGGTGGGAGGTGCAGCTCAGGCAGTGATGCGAGCCGTGGGGAGCGGCTGTAAATACCCATGAAGCTTTGCTCCCTTGCCCGCTCCTCACCTCCTGCTGTGTGGCCCCCCCAGTTCCTCAATTTCATGGAAGACAATTTTTCCACGGATTGGGGTTGGTGTGGGGGGTGGCAGAGCTCTGCAGCCCAGTCCCCAACAACAGGCCACAGACGGGTACTGCTCCATAGTCCGGGATTGGGGACCACAGTTCTGAGGAACACTTTGACACACTGTGTCCCAGACCTATTTGACAGTAGGACTTGATTTTTCTTGTACCAACCCGGTAAGAAGCTGTGCGATGAGTGAGCCTATAACATACACATCTTGGTATTCTGTGCCCTTCCTCATGCTTGGCTTTTCCTTACATGACCTGCAACATGTTTTGCCCATGGATGGAGACATGAGTTGTGAACGTCCGTGTCCTTGGACGGTGCCTTCTCAGTAAAGAGAAGTGTGTTGAAAAGCTGAGAAACGTTGCCAGGGTTGAGAATAAGTCCTTGGTCCTCCTCCTGTGGAAAAAGAGGGGTATGGAGAGAGACCGAGTGCAGTCTCAGCCCCGTGCGCAGAGAGCAGGTGTGGAGAGTCGCAGGTGTTGGACGACGCTAGGGGGTCCACATGGGAGGAATGATTGGATTTGGCTGTTGGGAGGGTACCTGTGTTATGTTCATGGAACAAAAATACCCACAGTCCTCGCTGGACTGTTGTCCTTGGTTTTCATCACTGAGAGCCTGTAGCTAGGTCCAAAGCCTGAAAGGTATTTCACAAAATATGCAGTTCTAATTCTAGAAGACAATGGGATGTTCTCGTCCGGTGCATTAGTGCCTGGATGGGCTGGGGAGTTAGGCCTGTTGTTTAGAAGGGGACGAGGCCGGAGGGGGGCCTCTCACCGAGCTCCGTGTACCAGGCAATTCCACAGACATAGAATCCTTCAGTCCTCAAACAGCCTTGCCATCCAGGTGACATTGGGACCGTTGACAGGAGAGCGAGGCTCAGAGGTGTTTGGAAATCAGCCCAGAGTCACACAGCTAGTGAGGGGGCAACAGGAATTTGATCTCGGGTCTTAGCAATGTCCTTGTTTAATCCACCACATTTGAAAATCAGAGGGACGCGGCATTATTAGATAGAGGCTGGCCTTCTTAGTACCCTCCTCAGAGTGTCGTGCCCAGAAGGAAGCAGGAGAGAGGTGAGAAGCAGAGTAATTAGTGGCTGTTTATGCAGAGGAAGTCAGCTAATGAGTTGCTAAGTTGGTAATGAGTTTTCCTTTTCAGTCATATACAACATTTGGAAAGTGGAAATAGTTCCACTTCCAAGTTTTAACGGGATAGAGCTATGGCTATAATGCAATAGCATTTCTACCTATTGATTTGGGGAAGATGGTGAAACAGCAGTATGCATTACTGGTGGAAATACAGATCACTCCGTGGACGGTGATCTGGCATCCCCGTCCTGTTATCGAGGGCTTTGGTGGCACTGCCTTTCTGATCAGCTCTGGGCCACACCTGTCAAGCCATATAAAAGCAATAATATGCTTTGATCTAGTAATTCCCACGTGGTATCCGTCTGAAGGAAATAACTAGGCATATGGATGAAGCTTCATACACAGAGGTATCTATTATATTACTTGTGATACCAGACATTGGAAAAATACAAAACTTTGATAAATTTTTCAAATAAAATGGTATCTTTAAATATTTTTTTGTTTTACTTTGGACCTAATTTAAAAAAATGAAACACGAAAGCATAGAACAAATTAGGGTTTATATGGTGTCCTTTTAACCTAAGACAAACATCTAGAAATGTTTGAAAAAGTACGGTTACCATCTCATAAAAAGTAACTCCCTGGAAATTATTGTACTTAAATAGGATTTTTAAAATTTTTTCCCTTTTATTTTTAATTGATACATAATAATTGTACATATGTTTGAGATACAGAGTGCTACTTTGATGCGTGTATAACATGTGTAATGATCAAACCACGGTGATCAGCATACCTATCACTTCAAACGCTCATCATTTCTTTGTGTTGTGAACATTCAAAATCCTCTCTTTCAGCTTTTTGAAAATATACAATAAATCATAGTTAACAATATTGAATAGGATTCTTTTGTGGAAAATCTCCACCATGCCGCAGAAATCCTTTAAATTAGTATTCAGAGATACACACAATTGAGCCAGATGGAATTCTTTACATCAGTGATTCAAAAGAAGCCAAGGGAACCTAAGCTCTGGATGCCATTTGCTCCCAAAATGTCTGGCAAAAAGCCAGAGGCATTTGCCTGGCACTAAACGACACTGCTGGTTTCAGCGAACTGTCTACCCCCAGTGGGTCATTCGTTTACTGGGTCTGAAGCTGAAGTTCGTCAGCTGCTCAGAATAAAGCCCAAAGAGAGTGGCAAACATTTCCCACTGGATCCTCAAGAGGAGGCTTATAAAGTACTTTTACAAGCCATCTCCAGGGCTCTGCTTCCAACATTGGCTAAAAAATACGGGTATTCCTTGAATGACCACTTGGGGGTAGCATTGTCACGTTTTTGCTTGGTCATTGGCAGCATTCAATAGTATCTATTTTAATATAAGTAAGTTGAAGAAAATTATTTTATGTTATACACGTTTGATTTGTGGGCAATATAGTTGAAGGAAATTATACATATATATTTGGAAGTTTTTAACTAGATACTGAGATGTGTTTGTATATATGTACAAGAGCATATATCTATACATACATATACCGTTGTCTAGTTAAAAACTTCTTTCCTGAAACCAACAGATATATTGGCTGACTCTTGAAATTTTTAAGGTAACACTTATTTTTTATTGAAAATAATCAAAATATGATTTAAAAATTTGTAAAACATGGAAAATCACAAAATATGAAATATGGTTATGATAACATCAAGACCAAAGAGAATCAATGTTAACATTTTGGTGTGTGTCGTATATATGTGTCTGTGTGTAGACACACATGAATACATGTGTGTATATCTGTGTTTATATGCACATAGTCTCCTACAGTTTTTGTGTGGTCTCCTTCTTGAAAACTATTTCATAAGTAACTTTATGATTTATAATATACAGTATTGAAAATATTTTCCCATGTCATTTTATTCTGGAACTTTGTGATACATCACATTCCATCATGTGGTTATCCTGTCTTTATATAGTTTCTAACAAAAATTCATGTTATTTCCATTTTTTCCCTCTGTGGTATCATTGTGATGCAAGCACATACATATACCCTTTGAATAAATCCCAGGAATTGGACAGAATATAAATCTTTTGATACAAATTTTCAAACTGTTCTCTAGAAAAAAATACAGCAGTTTTATTCCCACCAATCATGGGAGGAGCAGTTGCCTCTATTACTTCCTTCCTAACACTATATATATGAAAATGAAGTGTCAACCCATTTTGCTCCATAAGATGCAATTAGCAACCAGTCTATTAAAAAAGCATGCGTAACAGTTACTCATCTCAGGATTTCTAGTGCATCAGCTTTGTTCTTTCCCTTGGGGACATATCTTACAGAGCTCCCTTGTCCTGACTTAATTTAGAAGGAGCCTCATTCCCAAGGTTGGAGACATGGAGCCCGACTTGCACATTACTGCTCTCACCTCTGTCTGCTCCGGCCGAGCTCCCCGAGGCACGCACCCGCACCCTCCCTCACTTCCTCAGTCTCTGAAGACCGACTGCCTCCCAGACATCTCCCTGGGAGCCTCCTGCCTTCCACCAACCTGCTGCCTCCCTGGTTCGGCTCTTGGTCCTCTAGGCTTGGTTGAAGCATTTTGTACACTGCAATTGATTTCCCTAAGTTCCGTGTTCTCCACTGAGTGTCTTTGGGAAATTACTATGGCAATCACGTATGACACATGTGTGACACTCACGTATGATACATGTGTGAACTGTGGAGTTCCATATATTCCATATAGTACCAGTGCCTGGTGGAGGAGGAACTTAACA